>VXCM01002277.1:0-77153 GCA_014773175.1 Lucifuga dentata
GTCGTCGTCGTTCCGGATGAGGCCCACTACTGTCGTATCATCAGCGTATTTGATGATATGATTGGAAGTGGACCTGGCGACACAGTCATGGGTCATAAGAGTGAAGATATGCGTCTTAGGGACAAATTAAAGTGATCTGTCCTGATGCATGTGGAATCTAAACGGACATGTGATGTGATGCCCTGTCTGCCTCTTTATGCATCTCTCTCACTTTGTCTGTCTCTGTGATTAGTAGCTGATCCAGAAGCTGCCCGCAAAGTTGATGCAGCAGAGGCTCAATCAGATCCTCAGGGTATGACACACAATGACACACACACACACATACACACACACACACACAATAAAGAGATACTTTGAAATGTTTAGGTGCATTGACATTTATGGCCTTTATTTTCACTTTTCCAGTCCTTTCCAACCTGCTGAACTCTTCATAGGCCAGCAATGATCACATGACTGCCTGGACCAACTACAGTCAAGCAAAGTGGCAATCTCATCGTTAGGCTCTATTCGCCGTGGAGCTATGTTACTGTGAGGCTTTGTGTAGGGCTGTTTGTGTTTGTTTGACCGTCTGTCTGTCTGTGTGTGTATGTGTGTGTGTGTGTGTGTGTGTGTGTGTGTGTGTGTGTGTGAGTGTGAGCGTGTGTGTGCATGCATATTTTAATACGAGTGCCTGTGTGCATTCATGCTAGAGTGTGCATATGTTTGGTGGATAAAGGAGATAGAAAACAAAAAATTAGAAAATATATGTGACCTGTAGGGGTTTTATGATTGTGACAACATAGGATTTCATGAAAACTTTGGGTCAAACTTTCTTCATTCCAACAAATCCAACATGTCAAGTGAATGGATAGTGTTTTCCTATAGTAGCCTCAAAGAGATTTAATCTCAAATTGTTAAATGTGACCATGAGATGGCTAAAAAAGAGTTTTAGAACTGCCTTTTTTTTTTGTTTTCTTTGTAGAGTCCAGTTACAGTAATGCTGTGTGAATGTAAACCAGTGACAGATGTAGTTGTTGTAGAGGTCTGACTTTTATATTCTTACAAGTGATTTTTTTTCTATCATCATTTCAGCCATTAACACTAGTGGAACATCTACAATCAGTCACTAAAGTACAGCATTTTTTTCATTTCCAATATAGAGGTTTGAAATGACTGCTGCAGTACCAAAGCAGGTTAGATGCATAATGGGGGGGCTTCAATGACTACCACTGTTCCTGGATTCTGGTTAGCATTCAGATTCTGGAGATGCTGTTATATGGTCCGTTCTGTGTTTCATGGGCCACTGATGTCACTGTATGCATGTGTGATTATGTGTAAGTGTGTGTAAGTGTGTGTTGATGGGGCTTAGTTAGCTTTGAATCCTCATGGGTGATTACCACTTCTCCTCAGTCAGTTCATGAAGTTAAATTAAGATGAATGAAATTTCAATTTCAAACAGAATGTTCCGAAAGCCAAATGATTCTTACTTCTTAAACAGACTGAACACATGAGGTGTCAAGATGTCTCTGTGAATTACTTTTTGATGAAATCCTCAGTCAATTCATCAAAATGATCTCTCTAATTGAGGACTTTTTTGTTTTTTGTTTTTTTGAAAAGAGTGAGATTTTCTTCCTAAATTTACTGAGATGAGCTGAAGTGAATCCAGACCATTTCTGTCAATGACTGTGTATGATGTGAACAAATTCAAATTCATCATATAGTGACATATCTGACATCGATTTACTTTCCTATGTGTCCATCTAGTTGTGATGCAGTAATTTCTCTATAGTGCCTTACACTGACACAGCCTGGCTGTTAAATCCAGACACACAGCGAAAAGAGAAAACATGGCCAAACTAGGAGATGAATCATTCAAATATATAAAAAAGAAATTTTAGATACATTACGTTAATTCAAATTTTTACTGACATTTTATTCCTCATTGATTTTAGTGCTAATAGTCTCTTCACTGTGTTTCTGTTTCGATTTGTTGAAACGAGCCAGCTGCTGTTCCAGTGTTTTTATCACCCATATCTCCACATCACATATTATCATCTGTGATTTTTAAACGAATCCTTCAGCAGTGGTGCCTGAGAGCTGATACAGATCATCTTCAGACAACGTGTTTGCTGTGGTATTTTGTGATCATTATTGTGAAATGCCCCAGAAGCAGTGCTATTGCTTATAAATACCCAAACCCTTTCTCACCACTGTAGCACAATAATAACTTTTGAATGTCTTTTTGTTGCCTTATTTTTCATGCCTTGCAGTTTTGTACTTGCTCCACTCCCTTTAAATATTGAAATAGGGTTTTAGAGGTTGCATGGTGCTGCAGTTTAAGTCAAGTGCTCATAATGTGTTACTTATAAAGCGCCGTATAGCTGCTATACAGGACAGAGGCTGTTGCTAACAGTCTGACCTCAATCTGAAAAAATTTTAAGAGTCTGTGATGTCACATATTGATAAACTCTACTGTATATACTGTGGGCTGAATGCTGGGCCAAATCTCTGTTTGAATCCTCTTTAAACTGTGATAGACTGGGCTTGTTTGGCACAGTGGAAATAACAAGGTGGTCAATCTGAAATCTATATGCTATCTACCACATATATGGTCCACAATATTACCAATAAATAGCAAACATGAGAGGCTTTCAAATCATGAGACAATTTCACATTCAGGCATTATGCCTTTCAAACAGAAAATCTCCCATTAGCTGCACCACATCTCCCTCTATTGTGCTCTCCAATAAGGGCATTGATCCAGGTTTCTGCAGTTCTGTAGTAATACACACAAAAGAAAATTGGTGTGTTTTCTTTTGAGCCAAAGCCAAAATAACTGATTCTGTACAACAGGAACTGAAATTAATAATTGGAAAATATAACAAGGACTGGACAGTTATATTGACAGAGTAGGTATTTTGGGTGTAGTTGCACATTGAACAGTCTAATTCATTGTAAAAACACAAACAAAACAGAGGGAGACACAAACCAATGAAGTTTGATGTCCAAATCAGAATGTAACCAAGGGAATCATAGATATATTGGTTCCCGAAGTGCACTTCCTGGATAATGCTGGGGCATCAATCATGGCACTGCCCAGTCCTGCCTTATACCAACTCTAGAAAATTCCTAAGAGGAGGACAACAATATTGTCATTAGGGGGAAAAATATGATGATTTTATTATCACATTCTCCACAAGAGAAGCACTTTCCTATTCTGTATACTGAACATCTTGATTCATTAAACATATTTAGACAATTTATTTTCACTTACTATAGGATTAGTCCTTTTTATTTAATTACTCTGTCTTTTTCTTTAGGAACTGTCATTATTTTGTCACCTGGCACTCGTGTTTTTCTTCTGGAATTGTGTAAATACTGTTTGAGGAGTCAATTAAAAGTTTTTGTGGGAGTTGGTGTTCTGTCTCCCTACTGACAGTCTGTGTTTGGTGTATTTTCTTTTTACTCTAATGTCAAATGGAATTAGTTGGTTTAATTCTTTCAAATTTTAATGAAAGTTTGTCAAAGTGGTACTGATTTTTACCCAGGCTTCTACTGAATTTTCCAAATATATTCCTAAATATTCTTATTCCTTTTTATCTCTTTTCTGACTTGTATCTGTGCATGCATTAGTTTCAGCTTTACCTACTGTTTGCCTTTGTTTTATTACCTCTTTTCTTGTCAAACATCTCTGAAAAGCATTTTGACTTTGACTTTATTATAGAAAAGGTCATTCTAATTTGTATATCTCATACATTTGTATATCTCTCTGTAGTACTGAACCAGTTATGAATAATGTATAAGACATGACCTGAAATGCCTGATATGTCAGGTATTTGTAATAGTGAACTCATAAAGACTGTTTATGCTACATGAATGATTGATGGCAGGTACATAAAGACAAACCTGAGGCTCTCCAGAAGTAACATGTGGGAACTTGTTGAAGTTCTTCTCACCAAGCACATAATTAGTGTATATGTGCACACGTTCATTTCATACCAAAACCCGGCAGCCACCATACAAACAAGTATCTACAGGTACGAGCACCTGATAATGACTCACTGATGGAGCTGAGTTAGTCACATGAAATTATATTTCAAGACTGAGCCCATAAAACTTAACTACACATATCGAAAGACTAAAAATTACCTTCAGGACCAGAAAATTTTGCATTGCTGCATATTTCCATTTTAACAGGATATTTACTTTCATATCAATGAGCACAGCCCCAACTGAGTTAATAGTAGCCTGATTCTGGGCTATTTAAGACATGACTTATTTTCCATGGTGGTGAGCACAAAAGAAAGTGTCTCTGATTGGCTGAATATGCCTTTCTGGAGCTTCTCTCACAAAGCTTTTTATCTTTCATAAGTTCCTTATCTTTGTAGAAATTTGACATAAAGGAGTAAAACTTACATCATTCATAATGGCTTGAGTAATACGCTTCGGACAAATGTAGGCTGAAAAGCCATGAGCGCAGTTCCTCTGTGATCTTTTTATTTATTTTAAAGGGGCAAAGGCCAGTAAAAACAAGGAAACTTGGACTGGATACCTCAGTTAGCTTTTTGTTTGGGTTTACTTTTTTCTTTTATTTGTTGTTTTAGGTAGGCTACATTTAATACCTTCATTTCCATGTTTCATATCACAGTTGTCATGTGTTGTGTGTGTATTTTTACCTTTTGTTTTTCATTTATTTGTTGGTTTAGTGCATTTTATGTGCATATTTGTTGCCTTCATTTAAATATTTGATACCCCATTTGTCACTCATGTCGTGTGGCTTTGAGATTCGATCCCATGATGTTTTGTTCAAAGTCGGCCACCTTAGCCACTGGACTATCTTCAGCGCTGATAAACCTACACGAAGGGAGAGATGAAGAAGAAAAAAAGTAAAAAGGGAAACTGAAAATTTACCTTAACCCTATAACAACAGTTTGCTATCAGTCGAGGGTCAAAGTTCACCAAAGTTGAACTGAACACAATGGGGCAGATTCATAAAAAACAGCGATAAGGAGTGTAGATATAGTGTACTTAAATGCGCACCATGCGCACCATGCGCACCATGCACACCAACTTCTACGATAATCAGCACCACTGCCACATGAAGGTAAGATGTCAAGGACGTCAGTTTGCGTTGAAAAGTTGTGGGGACATAAGGGCTCAGATGAAAAAAAAAACATGGTCGGTATGAGGTCAGAATAGATAATTACGGCAGGAAATAAAATTGTATAACGGCGTATCAAAAGTGCATAGTCTAGGCCACAATACAAAAGTCGTACAACAACTTCGACCGCACAAGTAACAATCATCCATATACATCACATCTACAGCTGCAACACCATGTCAACTGAACAATGCCAACATATCACATCTACTGTAGAAAGCACCAGTGCACATCAGTCAGCCCAGCGGGAACAATATAGAATATCACTGCCCTAAAATATGACAAAATAGAAATATACATAGAAAGCATATTTGTTGTATGTATTCTTACTGTGCAAATAAACCTTTCTTAAAACATTCTAATTTATTAGTTAACATTTCTTGGTGCAAGCAGTTTTTCAGATCATCTTTAACAAATTATGCTTTTAAAAAGTGATGGGGACAAAATTGGCCATTTCAGAAAGTGGTGGGGCATGTCCCTAGCATCCCCAGTGTAAATGACACCTACTGTATGTAAGGTGTGAGGGGTGTATTAATGAGCTGCTGCATATTTACCAGTCTTTATTTATTTACTTTACTTTATTTATTTATATAGCACTTCTCAAAACATAAGTTACAAAGTGCTTCACAAAGAGCTAAAACCAAATATTAATTAATCGCCATGATCACACCAAAATGTGTAACCTGAGTAGGAATCCAGACACACAAAGTACATCACAGAAAGTCATCAAGACTATAGAGATATCATGATAATCAAGAGCACATTAGTCCAAAACAGCTAAACTAGAATAAATAATAATATAAAAAGCAAGAAGCTGTTAAAAAATGACCAATGTACACGTAAAAGACAAAGAACTGTAGTTAAACATCAGCTCTGCACACCAATACAGAGATCCATCTGGATTTCACTTATGGAAACCAGTTGAGACTACATAAAAGCCTGTTTATATAAATATGTTTTTACCAATTTCTTAAAATGCTGCACTGACTCGACTGAGCGGATATTAAGGGGTAACTGATTCCACATTATCCTTATCCTAAACGCACGATCACCCTTTGTTTTGAACCTAGACCGAGGGATATGTAATAGTTTTTGGTCAGCAGATCTAAGCGGTCTTGGAGCAATATATGGCGTTAGAAGGGCAGAGATATAGGAGGGAGCCAGACCATGAGTGGCTTTAAACGTGATAAGAAGAATTTTAAACTGAATTCGGGAATGAACTGGAAGCCAGTGTAAGGAAGCCAGGACAGGGGTGATATGCTCTCTATGTTTAGTACGAGTCAGAAGTCTAGCTGTTGCATTCTGAACCATCTGAAGATGAGAAGTTGCAGAAACAGTAAGACATGAGAAAAGGGAGTTACAATAGTCAAGACGAGAAGAGATGAAGGCATGAATAATTTGTGAGANACATGAGAAAAGGGAGTTACAATAGTCAAGACGAGAAGAGATGAAGGCATGAATAATTTGTGAGATTACATTTTTAGGGAGATAAGAACTCAGGATTGAACAAGTTTAGTTACATACTGATCAAAGTTGAGGTTTGAGTCGAAAATTACACCTACATTTCTAGTGGAATGACTAATATTTACTGACAGTGGCCCCAGGATGGATTGAAGAGTGTTAGAGATATGTTCAGGGCCAAAAACCAGGACCTCTGTTTTTCCAGGATTTAACTGAAGGTAATTTGAAGACATCCAGCTGTTAATAGCCAAAAGGCAACAGTGCAGAGTGTCCAGATTAGCAAAACTGTCAGGTTTAAAAGACATATACAACTGTGTGTCATCTGCATAACAATGATAAGAAATTATGTTAAACTGACGAATAATATGGCCAAGAGGGAGCACATACAGGTTGAATAAAACAGGGCCAAGCACTGACCCTTGAGGAACCCCACACAACATATGAGCGAAGGATGAAACACGATCTCCAAGAGCTACCCTGAATGCTCACTCAGATAAATATGAGGAGAACCATTTCAGAGCGGTACCATTTATGCCAACCCAGCACATAAGCTGGGTTGGCATAAATGTTGGCATAACCTGTCTAGTAGAATAACATGATCTACGGTATCAAAGGCAGCAGACAGATCAAGCAAAACGATTATTGTATGATTGACCAGAGTCAGCATTCATAAGGATGTCATTAGTCACCTTCAGGAGGGCTGTCTCTGTACTATGTGCCTGACGAAAACCAGACTGAAACATATTGAAAATATCACATCCCTCCACTATGTCCACAAGTTGGCCAGCAACTACTTTTTCTGAAATTGTTGATACAAGTGGTAATTTAGAAATTGGCCTGTAATTTTGAGGAAGCCTTGGGTCAAGGCCAGGTTTCTTCAGGAGAGGCTGGATTGAAGCCTGTTTGAAACATTTAGGAACAATGCCAGATGAAAGTGATGAGTTCACAATTTTTAGAAGACAAGGTGCAATAACATGTAAAACCCCTCTGAAAAATTTGGAGGGTAAAATGTCTAGCTCACAGGAGGACAGGCGCATATGGAAGACAACAGAATACAAATCCTCAAGAGAAATAGTTGTAAATTCATTTAAATGAGTAGGAGAAGGGACAAGGGGCAGGGGGACTAAATTAGAAGATTCCATGTTGGATCTAATATCCTGTATTTTCTCAACAAAATATGCTAAGAACATTTCACATTTTTCAGCAGAGGAATCACATGCAGAGGATGGGGCAGGGTTCACTAAATGGTCAATAGTTTTAAACAGAAATCTTGAGTTATTTTTATGTGAGGCAACAAGATTAGAAAAGTAGCTAATCATTTTTAACCAATTGATTATATGTGGCTAAAAGCTCTTTCAAACATAGAAGATGCACTTGCAAACAAGTCTTTTTCCATCTACGTTCCACTCTCCTGCACTCTCTTTTTAACTGCCTGACATCCTCATTGATCNAGTCTTTTTCCATCTACGTTCCACTCTCCTGCACTCTCTTTTTAACTGCCTGACATCCTCATTGATCCAGGGTGTTGGAGTTGAGGAGTGCCTTGACCTTATCCTAAATGGGGCAATAGAGTCTAGAGTTGATGAACACAGAATATTAAAATGATCAACCAGAACATTCACATCAGNGGGGCAATAGAGTCTAGAGTTGATGAACACAGAATATTAAAATGATCAACCAGAACATTCACATCAGTACAGAGAGATAACCTGCTACTATTTTTGAGGAACTCAGACTTGCACAGAGCAGCAGGAGCTTATGAATGAACGGAGCGTCACAAGAACGTGTGTGAGAGTGGAGCAAAACTCACCATTTAAAAACTGACTGATCAGCTGAGTGAGTTCATCTATGTTATCAAAGTTATTGATCACTAACCTATATGAGGCAAATACAGTTTTAAACGTCGCCTAGATTTCACACCGGAATGAAGCAGGGTTTAATTTTTGCGTGTGGGTTTGTTTTATGAATAACTGCCGCGACATGTAAATAAGGAAATATCACAATAACGCCTCTTTGAAGGCAAAAGCTAAAATATGTGGATAGCAGGCGTTTATGAATTAGGGGACGTGGTTGCGTCATGATATTTGCGCAAAGCGATGCTGTAAATCCTACGCTGAGCAAATTTGTCAGTCGCTGTGATTTGATTGAAATAAACTAAACTAAAAAAATAAGAAATCAGACATCCTGGTTAATAATAATAATAATAATAATAATAATAATAATAATAATAATAATAATAATAATAAAAGTTTTCAGTATACTGAAAATAAAATGAGCAAAGAATAAGTTGTGCGCTCGTAATCTAATCAGTACGGCAGCGTCAGGGAGGCGTGTCCAGCTCAGCTGAGAGGGAACTGTGACATTCTTCATATGAATAACTGTATTGCGCAGTTATGAGGTGAGTTTGTCTTCGCTTATTCATTACAATGTGCAAATCCTTCATACTGAAAAACTGTGACACCTCCAGAATTGACTGAAACCATAAACAATCTAAATTCGGTATTTAGCTTTGTTGACAATGCAGACTTTATTCACATTCGGTTTTTGCCGTAGCTCCCGTTAACAAAATGTATAAGTTTTTATTTTTGTATAAACAGCCTAACAGCGTGCACCGCTTTCCTTTCTGTCACACCACGACATCATTTTTTGCGAGATTCATTCTTTTTGCACCTTTTATATAGTTCTCATTGTGTGGTATTTTTTGATTTGTACATTTTTATTTTTATTTTTTTTTTTTATTATTATTATTATTATTCTTAAGTTCTGTATGAGACATTAGTTATATCGTGTCTCATCGTTCTTTATCAGTCTGCTGATGTGTTCTGTTTTTTTTCTGGACCGAAAAAAACGGTGAAAGAATTCCAGCGTACAAATACTTAGCCAAATGACAACTACGTCTCTTTGAGATTCAGGTAGTCTTATCTCTTGATTTATGGGAGCAAGTTGATATGGTAAGGTGTAATATATGATTCAACATATTATTATGTTCAGAGTTCCAGTTTGTCTGGTTTGATCATGCTGTGTGTTGATTATCTTGGACGCTTTGCCTGATTATGACAGTTACTATGACAAGCTTGGACAATGCCTTATTATGACAGTTTCATAAGATGTGGTGTGTCAACATTAATGTTTGTAAGGTATAAATGAACCGGTTTGTCTTCATTTGTGGAACGTTGGCCCTGATGATAAGTCATGATAGAGGAAATACCTGAGGGTGGAAGCTGGAGCAGAGGTGTATTTAGTACAATATAGTTGTTTGGCTGTATGAACACAACACATGCCTACAGCACACACATCCTGTTATATTTATAATGAATACTTTACAAGTTATGTAACAAGGACATGTTCCACCTGTAATGCTGCCATTAAGAAAAAACATGCCTGCTAACACAAGGCAATAAACTGCACAGTAATCTGAACATTCAGATTTATGCAGCAGGCCTCAAAATCTAATACCTAATGCATCATAGTATTAGTAATAGCAGCAGTAATAACATTAATGCAATTATGTACATACTAACACTGTAAAAAAACAAAAAAAGTTTTGAGAGTGTAGGTTCCAAATAATTATGCTTTATGTGTTATCTCATGAAAATGCTTTAAAATGTTTCAGTTTGATATGTTATGTTGGTACAATCAGATTAAGGAGCATTATATCAGCTCCTGTGTACTGTATTTAATACACGCAGATTTTTTTTTCAGTTTGTCAAAGTAATAACCATAATGACCTTTAATCTTTTCCTTTATTAAGGCCCCATCTATTGGCAGCTCTTCTCCTATTCCTGTTCATAACAGCAGGAAGTGATGTCACAGGGAAAGAGGTGGACAGGAAGCCCAATTTCGTACTGATCATGGCAGACGACCTGGGTATTGGTGATGTTGGATGCTATGGAAATGATACCATCAGGTAAAATAAATGTTTTATGGCTGTGTTTCTGCATCAGTCTCTGTTTAGCTTTTACCTGTCTTTTCTCTGTTTTCCAATTTTAATTTGTCATTACAACCATCCTCTTCTTCAGGATCCATTCTTCTTTATTGTATAAACTGTATCGCAATATCTTGATTCTCTATATAACTCTGATGTACTTCTTATAAGCATTATGTGCATTCCTTTATGCATAAGTCACTCTACACACTATATATTTCTTTACCTGCTCTCTCTGTTCATTTGACCTATTTGTTACGTCTCCTCTACCCCTGCAGGACTCCTAACATAGACCGACTGGCTGCAGAGGGGGTGAAGCTAACTCAGCATATTGCTGCTGCTTCTCTCTGTACTCCAAGCCGAGCAGCTTTCATGACAGGGCGCTATGCTGTCCGCTCAGGTAGTACTTTCTACATATAGAAAGTACAAATGCAAGCCTGGTAATATTTATATGCTTACCGAGTGTGTGTGTGTGTGTGTGTGGGCGCGTGCGTGTGTGTGTGTATCAGGGATGAGTGCTCCAGGCCGTGTGCAGGTGCTGCTATTTCTGGGAGGTTCAGGGGGGCTGCAGCTCAGTGAGACCACCTTTGCTCGGAGGCTGCAGCAGCAAGGATACACCACCGGCCTTGTGGGTGAGATAATGCACATTGAGTGATTGATCCCATGTTAAATTCTCCTCTTATTTCTTCTCCTTATATACTTCCTCTGGTAGGTTGCAGAGGCTGCCCAAAACAATCCTCCACAGATGATATGGTATCATTATCTGGGACAAAATGAGTTTACATAAAGCCTGTTTCATGTTTGGGAAGAGGTGGAAGTCTGAGGGGGCAAATCAACACTGTAAACCCGAATTAGTTAAGTCTGCTCATAAAATTTGAGGAAACTGATTCCTCGTAAAAAATTGAGTTTTCCAAACTTAATGCTTATACTTTCATTCAATTCAATAAAATTGAGTTTACTGTACTCAAGTAATTTACTTACTTCTGAATTTAATATTTTTGGTTGCATACTGATATAATTTGCTATTGCTAATTAAATAAATCAAGTTAATCCAAGTCATTTGTTTTAAGTTTAAAGCAATTAAAACTAAAATTATTTAAAAACAGGTTCAGAATCACNCAAGTCATTTGTTTTAAGTTTAAAGCAATTAAAACTAAAATTATTTAAAAACAGGTTCAGAATCACTGTTTCCCAAAAATGCATTTTATTATTATTCTTTTTTAATTTAACCTTTATTAAGGGGTTGTTATTTTAAGGGGCAGTTCCCTGAGCATCAAATGCTCTTTTGCGTGAACACTCTGCTCACACACCTATCAGCATGCAAAGAGTGTAGAGGAACACTTCTCAGTGAACAAAGTGGAAACTTTGCTCAGTGAAAAGTCTCTCAGTTAAAGCTTATTAAAGCTTCACCAACAAGAGAATCATATAGTAAGTAACAGAAAGAATGCAACAGAGACATGACTAAAGGAAAAGACACTCTCTCTGATGGTTACACACCAAACAGTAGAATGCATTGAAATGTAACTCAGACTGCTACAGCAACAAATAAACTTGCACAAAGCTATAACATTCACAAAAAGGATTATAACAGGGTATTTCCAACAGAAATATTTCCAACAGAACTAGAACTCAAAGCATGTAACAGTGCTGCAAGGCATGCTGGGAGAATCAGNTATTTCCAACAGAACTAGAACTCAAAGCATGTAACAGTGCTGCAAGGCATGCTGGGAGAATCAGAGTAGCTTCACGTGTGACATTTAACTCAAAACAATTGATCATTATTGAGTCATTAGCACCTAAATTCCTGCAATAGTTAACAGTACTTAAAGTAGTAGTAAAAGTACTTAAAAAATTTTAAATTGTATTAATTTTTACAAGATTTTTTATTATTCCTTACTCAATTTTTCTGAGGTGGAGTGTACTTTTGGGATTTACAGTGAAGTGAGTAGGCTGGGTGCTAAACAAGGGCAAAGCCAAAATCATGGATCAGAGCCAGGAGGTATATAATTGCTGCATGTTCACCTAGTTTCTCCATCTTGCACAGCTCACACAGCCTTGGGTATCTCTGATGACACCATAGGTACCATGATGACACACAGCAGCTGATGACACCATAAGAATTATATTACTCCTGCAAAAATATTACAGGAGCTATGTGTCAGGCTCAAAATTTATCAATCAGCTACTGTATTTACATGTGAGTTTAGATAACATTAGAAAGTCATATGACAGTCAAGGCCGGCATATTTCCTATCTTTCTACACTGTTGTCTCTTTCTTTTCCTCCATATTACTGCAGGTAAGTGGCATTTGGGTGTGAATTGTGAGCGTCGAGGCGACCACTGTCACCACCCAAACCAACATGGCTTCAGCTATTACTACGGTCTGCCCTTCATGTTTTTCAATGATTGTGTTCCTGGAAATGGCTCTGTCATCCTGGCAGACCTCCAGCTCACACTTCGACATCTGTCCCTGTTGCTTGGACTTGGACTTTTCACGCTGGTAGGAATGAATATGTATCATGTGTCAGAAATGTAAACTGACAAAGATACAAGAAAAAGATGGCAGAATTAGAAAACAAAATGAAAATGAAATCGTGCCAAAATGAGATAAAATGAGATGAGCCTGATATTTTTTGACAGGACTAAAAGAAGGGGATGCAGGCTGTCGCTGTGAGATTCACCGACAGATCAACCAAAGAATTGATTTGGAGGAAATATGAGAAATATGAGTATTACAAAATTAAACTTAAGTTTGATGGCAGCATGGTAATGGAGGGTTGACTTCACTCAGTGAAAATACATAATACTCTAAAGGCAAAATCACAGAATCATATTGAAATCTACATGGATAATATCACAAATACCTATATACCTATACCTATATATAGTATTTTTCAGTGACTGCTAATATGTCTGTGTGTTTTATGATATGGATTTGCAGGTGTGTGTCCGTGTATGTGGCCTTATTAAAGTCAGCTTTAGGTTCGTCGCAGCACTTTTAGTAGTCAGTATCCTAGCAACGGCAGTGTGGTATGTGCCATTTAAACTTCTGGCAACCTGGAACTGCATCATTATGAGGAACCAAGAAGTGATTGAACAGCCAATGACAGTGGAGACACTGCCCCAGAGGTTGCTGGGAGAAGCACAAAATTTTATAAAGAGGTAGGAATGCACTTACAGTAGCAATAGACTGGAAGGTTTGACATAGATGAGTCATTTCTGATTCATTTTCTGTTTGTGAATATTTAGTTGAAGAGTTTGCAGCATAATAGGTAATGAAAACAACCTAAATTTGTAATATTTAAAATGGCTGACAAATATTCGCTTTCTGCTTTACCACTTCCTGTTATTGTCTGGCCTCTCCTCTCCTCTCCTCTCCTCTCCTCTCCTCTAGGAATGCTGATCGTCCATTCCTCCTCTTCCTCTCTTTGGCCCACGTTCACACACCACTCTTCACAACCCCCGCCTTTGCTGGAAAAAGTCGCCATGGTTGCTATGGAGACAACCTAGAAGAAATGGACTGGATCATAGGTGAGGGAGGGCTGTAAAAGTGAACGTGTCTGGCATTAATTACTAAGCGTGATATGGTGACCTTTAGTTTGAGAGTGGTGCAATTAGTCGATACACAGACAGATAAAATGTGTGAGCACTGGCCATCAAATGAATGTTAGTTACCGTTGCCATAGAAACGATTTGAGCCATCAGGAAAAGAGCTGTCTCCCTCTTTATAGACACTTTTAACAGTTTCTAACAGTTGGCTGGAAATGGTTTAGTATAATATTTATATAAACCACATTTCATGCTGTTTTATGTTTCTAGGCAAGGTGACTGAAACAGTGGATTCTCTGGGCCTGGCCAGTAACACGCTAATGTACTTTACATCAGACCACGGCGGACACATAGAGGATCATAAGAGAGGAGGCTGGAACGCTATCTATAAAGGTAGAGATTGCTTTTTACCAACAGACTCTTTGCAATCTGATCCTGGCAAAGTCACTTTTGTTTGATATTTTAAGTTTCAGAACTTCATGCATCAATAACCATTTGATAAAGCAGCATTTAAAGCAAATATATTAGGTAGCAAAGGTATACAGTTATGAAACGTGTATATTGTAAATATATTACAATATATGTCTTGGCTAAAAACCAGATTAAGAGGATTCAAAATGAGGAAACTAATTGTTTCATACATACACACACTGTCATTGTCAAAGTTTTACATTGTCAAAGTGAGAAAACTATAGAAATGCATTCAGCAAGACAAACTCATACCCACTGAACTGCCATGAAAGCTTCATTTATGATCGGTCCTTTACTTCTATAACATGTTTACATCTTTATGTAACATATTTGAATTTACTCGCCTACACACCTGGTTCGACACACATAATGCAAATGATATATGTATATTACTGTAGGGTCTGACCATTATATGATGTGTATGTCATTTTGCGTTTGTTCTTTCACTGTGGTTTGCTTCTAAATCTGAGATATCAGCGATGCATCACTTCTCCTGTCCTCTGACCTGTAGGTGGGAAGGCTATGGGGGGCTGGGAGGGGGGGATCAGGGTGCCTGGTATTTTCCGCTGGCCTGGTCGACTGCCAGCTGGAAGAGTGTTGGATGAACCCACTAGCCTCATGGACCTGTACCCTACGTTGAAATATCTGGCTGAAGACACACAACCAGACAGGTGAAGCATCAGGCTTGTGTTGTGTGTAATCTCACCTGCTGAACCGTTTCTGTCATTGGGTCCCCAGATATTTTGTCTTGAAAGAGTCGAATAGCCTCTGAAAGAGAATTTAGTGTACATGTTGGCACACTAAAAGGCTCTTTAGAGTTCCCCAAAGGGGAGACATTACCATAAAATTACTCTGAAGAATTTAATCAAATTGTTTTGCAGCCAAACTGTTGCAATATTTGTCCAAATGTCTTAAATACTGACAAAGCTGTTTACCATCCAGCCATCAGGCGTAATCAAAAAATCTTACTGCCTTCATTTTCTCCTTGCAAGCAAATAACAAAAAAAGATTTGGGTGAACTATCCCTTTAACATGATTTCATGCTCTTTACCTTCATTATAGAGCACATTAGTATCTCATCATTATGTTTTCCCTGCCTGTCCTCTCTTTGTTTCACCTTCTCCTAGACAGTTAGATGGCTATAACCTCATGCCGCTGTTGGAGGGTAAAGTGGAGCAATCTGAGCATGAATTCATGTTCCACTACTGTGGCATATACCTGAATGCAGTTCGCTGGCACCCCCCTACTAGTAAGTACACACACACACACACACACACACACACACACACATAGCAGTTATCCACCAGATCTCCCCAGTACATACGTTTTATATGTTTTGTTTTTTTTAACTCTTTCTCCTGCTTTCTGAGATTAATGAGGTTAGATTGAAACACAAAATGCAAACCCATCGACATACTTGTTATGCGTGAATATAAATGAGGAAAATAAATCTGATTTACTGGATCATAACCTGTGTTACTATACTGTTACTATATAAACGTATGATACTATATACTATATATATATATATATATGTATTAGATATGTGTTCATTTCCATCCAGGTGACTCCATCTTCAAGGTGCATTTTTTCACTCCCAAATTCTTTCCTTTGGGAGCGGGTGGCTGCTATGACACAATGATGTGCTTCTGTTATGGAGATCACGTGATGCATCACAATCCTCCGCTGTTGTATGACCTGCATCACGACCCCTCTGAGTCACGCTCACTGACCCCTGATACTGAGCCACGATTTGCTGAAATCCTTGAGCAGATCACCAGAGCTGTGGAGAGACATCAGAGTACCATGACAAACAAACAAGCATCCGATGGCAACACACACACGAACAGCGTTCCAAACCAGTTGACTTGGGAGAAGATTCTGTGGAGACCCTGGCTTCAGCCCTGCTGTGGGACCTTTCCATTCTGTGGCTGCAAAGAGGAGAAACCAAATGCTTAATGAGAAGTTCTGCCCTGAAATACTTGAAAACAAACAGCTCTGCACACATTACGGCATCCTGCTGAAGCTCAAAACTAACAGGTGAAAAGAAGCAGCGTTACATTTTCTCAGACAGTTCCAACAACTTAGAAACTAATGCACTTTTGTGGTTCAGGGAACATTCAGGAGCTCTTACCATTCCAACCATTCAGAATGTTAAAAAGATGGATGGTAATTAATGTAACTACATATCTTGATCTAAAAATTAAATGCTTATAGAATACCGTTTTACTTTTATTGCTTTTGTTATCGTAGTACCTTAAAAAAAACACAAGGGGGCCCCCAAATACTTGACTGGACATACAGTAGCAGTACATAGAAGATGCACAATTTTTCATAGAAAAAGGTGGAGAAAGCAGAGTTTCTTTGCCAGAGAAAGGGGAAATATGGTAGAAACTGCACATTTATTATTCAGGTGGATTATATTTTTAGATATTTTGCAATCAAATGTGTCAAAAAACCAAAATGTTTTGGTTGAAGCGTTTATAGTCATTTAAGTATGTTTAACAAGAAAAAGATGTTTACACAGTCATTTGATTGCATTTAATACCAAAAAAATATCACTTTGGAGCTTTAATAGGTGAAGGATGAAATTACCTTCAATTTTTGAACATGTTTCTGTTCACATTTCTCACATTGAACAAGATGAAAGATACAAAGCCTGAAATTTAAAAGAAAATTTCCTATGCAATAAATTTATAGCTAATGAACATAGCTTTAACTCACAAACATCAAGATTTTTTCTAAAGATATCTTAGATGTACTGGGGCTAGATCCTGTACACTCATTAATTTCACCGTGGATTTTCTCTTTTACAAAAAAAAGAACACACAAATACAGTATACACCTGTAAACACATGGAAAAAGGATATTCTTACAGTTTTTACATTGTGAAATGGATACAACACATTCAACATTGGTGCTCAAACTAGGGAGATAAAAGAAGATTTTATGAGGCTTCTGTATGATTTTTGGTATCTGAAAATTTTCATGTGGTTTAAGTAGGTCATTAGGAGGAGGATTGCATAAGCATCATAATGAGCTTTTATAAAACATCAGCTCAGGAAGCCTTTCTAGTAAAATATCATGTAGCCACAATGAATGACATTGTATTATCTTGTGCCTCTACCTCCGAATTTCAAAATAACAAAATATTGCTACTGTGTCAATGCAGAGGCTGCTATGTTCATTTAGCCTTTATGTAGGATCAGAGCATCCTTACATACTGAATCCTACAGAGTAAAAGATGTGTCTTTACACACATGAAAGGAAGAGGCTGTTGATTTTAGGTAGCATTCATTGATTGAAAGACCTGAGTAATTTTTCATTCTTAGAAGGAAAAATATACTGTATGTATGATTCTTACAAGATACAATAAAACAATAATACATAATAATAAAACATTTAAAAATGCTCCACTTCATTGCACTGAAAATATAGCTCAGTTTTCCCTCTGAACATGCTGGCTGTGTCTCAGTTATTGTGCATTTACTTGCTGATTGAGGACTTTTCATGCTAATATTACATATATTGCTTTCAAAATGAAGTTTTGATGTTTATGATAACTTTAGGTGTGATAGTCCAACTTTCCATCATCAAGGAAAAATATGTGACATTCTCATGAAGGACTCCATTAAATTGGGTGACATGTAGTTTGGACTGTCTGCCTTTAGGTGGTAGAGTCGGACTGGGTTTGTGCTTCAATCGTGCGTGTTTGTGTGTGTGTGTGTGTGTGTGTGTGTGTGTGAGAGAGAGAGAGAGAGAGAGAGAGAGGGAGAGAGATTCAGGAAGAGAATTCAGCTCGGATCAAATGCTCTTGGCTGTTAAAAGTAAATGGGAAATCACTGTGCTGCAAAACAATCTTATAATTTTATATTTGCAAATGCATAAGTAAATGTAAATATTTTTCTCAAATGTATACATTAAAATTCAGGGATTGCAGTAGTCAATAGTTGAATGTTACAAATGCACCAGTTTTATTTGTATTTGCTTTTTGCTCTAGTAATGTTTTTTTTAAATCATCTTCCTGACTCCTCATTGTCCCTCTTTTTTCTTTGCCCTCAGTCCCGCTCCACTTCCTTCCATTCTTCCTCTTCCCAGTCTGTTTCCTCATTCTCCATAAAAATGTTCTCCCTCACCATCACTTTCTCTGTGTTCCCCCTCCTCTTCATCATCTTATTGTGACAATATAATATTTTTCACTCACATCCCTTCAGAAAGGTCAGAGCAGAAGGTCGGCTGAAGAACAGCAGCCAGTAAGCTTGCAGGGATTCACTGACTTCCTTGTGTTCAGTAAGGAAGGGTGGATATCTATCAACCAAGATTCCAAATCCATCTGTTTGATCACAGGATGCCCCATTGCTTCAAATGTCTTGAATAACAATGGTTGTTAAAATCTGCATGAACTTCTCCATCATCGGCATCATCATTTATTATCATCACCATCAGCTCTAAACTCTGTCTCCCTGCAGCAGTAGCTGTATGTCAAAATATCAATGTCGGCTACAGCAGCAGTCTGTAATTGCTCTCTTCCCATCAAGCTCTTCCTCTTTCTCTTCCATCCCTCCTTCCACTCTTCCTCCCAAATTTCCCATGCATCTGCGCAAGTGACGAAACAAATCTCATCATCATCACCACCACCATCATCACTACAATCATCACCATCACTGCTGTAGTATTTACTTACTCTCCCTCCAGCAAAGGGAAGTTCAAACATGCCACGAGTTCATTACAGTGTACAGTCCATTATATCTGAAACAGTAAATCATGCAGTCAACTGTACATAACAACGTTTGGCTGTACATCAAACTTAATGACAGCTGGTGGGATGGAATGGCTGTATATCACACGTAACCACACGCACACACACATGGACGTAAATGCACATAAATGTGCATGCATACACATGCACGTAGTACATCATGCTGTTTTGAACAGATCAGTAGCTTTCTGTAAAGGTCAGTGTTTCAGGAGAGGCCATAAAGCATCTTTATAGCCTGTTGTTTTGCCTTTATAGATGCACATAAACACACTGTTAGCTATAGATAGGAACACAGTACAGCACCTACACAATGGAAGGTGGTCTCATGTATCTAGCATGTTACACACACAAATAAATAGCTAAGGGGGTATTGTGGCATTGCTTTTTTTTTCTCTCTCTCTCTCTTTTGATTTAGTTGTGGGTCTGTGCCTTATAGTTAGAAAGATGCTAAGAATATAGCTCATTATCGACCAGGTAACCTTTTTAAAACTAAGACTGTCAACCCACGCTGGTATGATTACTTTGCTCTGGAAAATCTGTTTTCTACAGAGGCATTTGGCTTTCACTGCCACTTGAATTCACTGATAATATCAAGCTTTAAAAATGTCTCTCTTCTGCGTTTGAAGTTTGAGTTACAAAAGCAATGTGCTAATAATCAGTAAGATTGTTTACTGTTATTGAAGGACAAGCATTTTGATCTGTTGCCTCTGAGTCAGGATCCTCTAATCCTAATGTTGAGCGGAGCAGATATCTGTTGTTACCACAGCTGGATTCCTTTTAGTGTTCCAAACATGATCTAAAGACTTTAGTCAGCGATGTTTGATCTTAATTGAAACATTCTCAAAGTCAAACAGTGAATTATCCCTTTAAATCTCTTCTAACATCCTTTTTATCCCCATTATCCTGTGTGTCGTTTATCCCAAACGACCTCATTGAGTATCCATGAGATAATTGGCTGTAAACACAAGAGCTATTTGTTAGCTAGGGAAGTGTGGGAAAGAAAGAAAAACATATATCATACATGAAAATGAGAGCAGGGAGTCAAACCTCAGACTCAGTAGCCATGTTATACTGAAATCTGTTTGGCTGAGGTTTTGTTAAAACCACAAATGACCTCTTTAGTAAAGCAGTTAAATAAAATTGCAGTCTACATGCCCAATGCAGCGCTGCTCTTCTATCTCTGTTTTTTGCCTTTTAGTTCTTCCTGAAAATGAGACATGACATGTTCTGTAGTGAGTACAAAGACCCTAACCACCGTGAATTTAAATCCGCTGTGAAATGTTCAAATGTAAAGGTGCATTAAGGTAAAAATCACAATTTCACAGATGCAAGGTTTCTTTCTGCAGGAAACAATTCATTCAACAGCACCTGCCCACAACTGAATCCTCCAACTTATCTACACAATCAGTTCAAGACGATAACCAATATTGATCTTTCCATCTATGTTTATCTATCAATCTGTTTTTCTTTCTGCCTTTCTGTCTACTTATTTTCTAAAAATGAAAAAAGAAACAATCTTTGTGGTTAGTTGATTGCCAGATGCTCTTATTTTGTTTTGGGTAGTTGTGGTCTCACCTACCACAAATGCAACAATTACACCATTACAAAATGAAAGCATGTGATGGAGAGAGAGAGAGAGAGAGAGGGAGGGAGGGAGGGAAGGAGGCTTCTGTTGTGTTTTCCAATGAATAAGCTTGTGGAAAATAGGATGGAGGTGTTTCTGCTGCTATTGATGAGGAATGAATTTGTGTGTGTGTGTGGGTGTGTGGGCGTGTGTGTGGGTGAACGATGCAGTACAGAGAAAAGATAACTGTTTCCATGCATTAGAGGCAGGTTTTGTGCATGTACATTTTCATTTGTGCGATTGCATGTGTGCATGTTTTCAGCAGTGCTGCGTGATATAGTGATATGTAGGCTGCAGGGGATGAACTGTGATCTCTGCTGGAGAACTTTTATTACACACACACACACACACATATACACACACTTTTCCACAGCAGTTTCTCTAAGCCCCTCTCATCCTCTACATGGCTTTGCTCAGCCTCTTTTATCTAAATACATCTCATTCTAATCACCGAAAAGTTGGAGGGAGTTGTGTTGTAATGCCAGGAGTGCACTATGTGTGTGTGTGTGTGTGTGTGTGTGTGTGTGTGTGTAAAAACCATGTGCATTTCTTTAGTAGGGTACAGTATGCATGGTTAAAGTGTCTTTTATGTTGTGTACCATATGGTCAAAATTACCCCACAGGGGACGAGGCTTAAGGCTGGGAAAAGGGCACTTGGACTGATATGTCAGCACACACACACACACACACACACACACATGCGCATGTAAACACATACTCAGTCAATCCACNTGTCAGCACACACACACACACACACACACACACATGCGCATGTAAACACATACTCAGTCAATCCACACATGCAATTGCATATGCACCATAAGTCCTCATGCACACATTTTCTCACATAAACACATAAGGCAGGCTTACCTAATAGCAACACTCTCTAAGTCATTAAAGCACAAACACACACTACAAACACACTCACAGTCACAAACTGACTCAAACCTCCTGCAGCTTTGGTCCTACACCAGCACTCAGCCCTCCTTGTTGACAGGAAGTGCTTAGAGAGGTGTGGTGTGATGAGGAACAGATAGCTCAATAATGAGGCTAATGGGAAAATTGTAGCCTAACACAGACACACACATACACACACACACACACACACACACACACAGGCTTTATGCAACTTCTCCCTTCTGTCCTTATCCTGGTAGAATTGACAGTATTTGGCCCTAACACTCCAATCTGTTTTTCAGCTTAGCTCTCATGCTTGTTGTTGCCCAGACACACTTTGATACAGAGGCCACCAGCAGCTGCAGCAAAATGCTAAATTACTCCTTATTAGTGGAAAAGCGTCAGTGTGGGGTGTGTAATTAGGGGAATTACAGGTTTTCCGAGTGCAAACCACTAACACATCTGACACCTGGACCTACATACACGCACGTGCGTGCGCACACACACACTGCATCAGTCCATTTCAGCTCACAATGCTGAAAGTCACAATGATATTAGTAACTGCCGACAGATCTTATAGATTAGGCTACCTGAAAACTAAAGGCAGTTCTTTAATCCTGTGTAGTGGTTTTGTAGCAGTTATTTTAAGATTCATATTTCATTGTCCAAGACTTCCTTTGAGTCATTTAGATTACCATACATACTTATATACTTGTGTATAAGCCAAACCCCTGATTTGTGTTGTGAAATTTGGTAAAAAAAAACAAAAAAAAAACTTGGCTTATACTAGAGTATATACGGTAGTTTGTTCGACAGACCCTCAGAATTCGGATTTTTCTTAGTCGGAAGTTCCAACTTCCAAACTCAAACCGTTCCAGCCAAATGTAAACAAAAAAGTAAATAAACTTAGTAATAAATACTAACTAAAGTAAAGTTAAACTACAGGAATGTTTGGTTAGACTGTGTTACATTGCCCACTGTGATATTAATCACAGTGGGTATTAAACATTTGTGCAGATAAGTAATATCCTGAAATTATTCACACTTATGTATCAATGGCAAACAGTTATTACCACTGTAGATAGTTAACTTGGCGATATATTTGGACCTTTTTATTTCACTGTCACGTAAGAAAAAATACTTTATTCGCCTGTTAGCTGATCATTTCCATTCACAAAGCTCGCTTCCACGGCGCTGCCATGTTGAATGACATCATACTCATGAAGTCGGGGTACATAATTTGGCCCTAGTTTCCCAGGTGGAGCTCTGACTTCAAATGCCGCATTTTTCCAAGCAGAAAGTCGGAAAAAAACGAGTTCTTGAGGGTCTGTCCAGCGCGGCATTGGGGAAACACCATATTAATGACAAAAAAAAAAAAAAAAAAAAAGGATTAAAATACAGACCTTTTGTGTCTACAGTATGTAAATCAATCTGAAAACAGTTTGAAGTATTTTTAACAACATGGGTTACTATTCCCTCCATAAGTCATCATGACAGGGTCTATCCTGATGAAGAGCAGAGGGAATAGGACACACACCGAGATGAATAATGGAAAAAAGGTGCGATGATCAGCAAAGGTAAGGAGGGGTGATGTGTGATGGAAGGAATGATAGCAGGGGTAGAGGATGGAAAATGGAGGCAAAGCAATAGGAGAAGTGGTTGAGGTGTGACCAATGAGATGCAGACTGGCTGTTGACAAAGTGGGTGAAACTTGTACGTAAAGATGGGGGGAAGATGATGCTAGAAGAATAAAACCATCCCCTGTTATACTTTAGGAGATTGAGATGAAAGGATGTTGGCATTAGAAATAAACAAGTAGAATAGGAGGGACAGATGCAAAAGTATGGATGAGAGAAAATAATTGCAGTACCCAGATCAAAGCCTTGAATACAGATCCTCATTCCACAGGAGCAGTTCCCGATAAAAAGAAAATGTGAGGAGGGACTAGAGAAAGCAAGTCAGAAAAAAAAGGAGAAACGTCCAGATACAGAGAGAAACTTTAGTGATTCTTTCTCACAGGAAAAAGTGAACAAAAAGAGAGAGAAGAGGAGATAGGGATGGAAGAAGTAAGCGATAACGGGAGTTATGGATGGTGGAGGAGTGGAAGAGGGAGGTCTTGTGGCTAAATTAAAAACAGGAGAAAGATAGATGTGTGGGTCATTCCATCGAAGAAAGTTCAGGAGAGAGGGAGAGAAGGAAGGACAGAGGAGGGATGGATGTTGGGAGAGTGACAGAGCATCTTGATGGAGAAAGAGCGATGGGGGAGGGAAAATGAAGGGGTCTTGAGAGATGGTGGGGGCTCTGATAGGGGCATTTGTCATTGCTGGAGAGATGAGGAGAGTAAGATAAAAAAGGGGGGATGAAGGAGAGAGAGAGATGGAGTGAAGGAGTGTAACAGGACATCAACAGAGTTGGAGGGGGTTCAGGGGGCATAATAATGACAAAATGACAAGAGGATGATCAAAGCATGGGTCATGTTTATCCACAGGGAAGACAGAGAGATAGAGGGAGAGAGAGAGAAAGAGAGAAAGAGAAAGAGAGAGAGAGAGAGCGAGAAGGTGAAGGTGAAGGGTCTGAAGGTAGAGAAGCAACAGCAGTCTGATAGAAGTAAGGGTCACTGTTAGTGAGCAAGGGGAACGATTGAGGAATATTGATGGGAGGATGGAGGAGAGAAATGAAGAGAGACAGCATGGGATGAAAGAGGGCCCATGGCACTGAAAAGATAAAGAGATGATGCAGGAAAGGAGAGAGGGATAGAGAGCTTGACAGAAAAAAAGGAGGATGATTGATAAAGGGAAGGAAAGAGGAATGTTTGAAGGAAAGAAAACTGACATCCAATGAAAACAGAGAGTTTGCAGTTCTTTGATGTTGCGGAAAAACGCAGGAAATCTGAATAATTCATATTCAGCAAATGTACAATTTTAGAAAGAAGAGACTGTGGAGTAATTTAGCTGTGTGTTAGAACAGTGAGGCACAGATGGACAGAGAGAGATGGCCTTAGAGAGGAGTGAGAGAAAGATGGAGGGACAGATTGAGGGAGCGGTGGAGGAGTGAAGGAGATGATGAGTGAGTGCAGAAAACGCTGAGTCACGCCGTTGGGGAGGAAAATGGTGGTAATGAGCTAGGGTGAGGCAGCGGTGAGGGAGCAGGAGAAGGGAGATATAGTGGACAGGAGAAGGGTGGAGAAATGATAGAGAGGGAGAGAAATGAGGAACAGAGAGAGGGAGAGAGAAGAAAAGAAGAGAAGGAGTGGTGGGAGTGAGGTCATATTTTTGCTATCATTAAACCTATGTGGGTCATCCCTTTTTCCTCTCTCTCTCTCTCTCTCTCTCTCTCTCTCTCTCTCTCTCTGGTGATTTACACTTAAGAGCACACCTGTTTCTTAATGATAATGACAACACAATGGAATGCGCCTCCGGTGTGTGTGTTTGTGTGTTTGTGTGTGTGCAGTGTGCAGAGGGATGGTTGAGTTCTAACCCTCTGCCTTTTCGCATCCCTTTTGATCAGCTGTGCCTTATCGCATCATTTCTACATTTCATCACCGCAATGGGTTGTTGCCAAGCAGAAATGAATGGTGACTGTGGAGTTATTAAATAAAGAGAGGAATTATTGTCTGTGTATGTATGAGTGGGAGAGGCAGAGAGAGAGAGAGAGGGCGCTTGATGTGGGTGTGAGCGGTGTGTATCTGTGTATGTGTATGTGTGTTTCAGAGAGTGAGGGAGCTGCAGAGCAGCTGAGTAGCTGAAAAATTGGAGCGAAAAGAGAGAAAAATGTCCAGTCCTCCGCAGACTTTAACAGCGATGAGACTTGCTAAGCACAGGAAGGACATTCAAAGTTTCTGCTCTATTAGATGTTACTGAGCTAAGAAGCAAAGCCCAAGTTTCTTTGCACTTTTGTTCCAGGTGTCATTCATGCATAAGCTTGACTTCAGCCTGTTCCTCCTCTGGGATGCAGAAGAGCTCCTTTACGTGCCAATGTGTTGAACAGACTTCTGCTCAGGCGAATTCAGTAGATCAAAAATGACAGTATTTCTGTGAGAAAAAATTGGGCTTAACTGGCTTCATGCACATCAGCCATTCATCTGCGTAAAACGATGGTGTTGTGAGGAAATATAAACCCAACTCTTAAGTGCAACGGGGTGGTGTCTCAGTCAGCTGCCATCATCAGTCAAACCAGGCAAATTTCATCAGGGTGGAGTTTGGCGCTGCTATGGTGTCATAGCAGCAACATGAAAGCTGATATAGTAGCTACATTTTGGCAAGAGCAATGGATGACAAATGATCTGTTTGACCTTAATTTTTGGCCATTAGGGGCAGAAAAACTCCAAAATAAACTGAGAGACAGCCCTGACGTATCGCCAGCTTGTCAAGTTGTTATGTCTAAGGCCTGGCTGATGCTTACTGAGGACATGATGTGGATAATAATAATAATAATAATAATGATAATAATAATAATAACTTTATTTATATAGCACCTTTCAAAATNATAATAATAATAATAATAATAATGATAATAATAATAATAACTTTATTTATATAGCACCTTTCAAAATAGAGTTACAAGGTGCTTAACAATATATTTGAGTTTATCGCAATAATAATAATAGAATTACAAGGTGCTAACAATGCAGACAATAGTGCACAAGACAAATGACAATAGCAATACAAAAGATTATCAATTAAATTAAATTATCAATTAAAAGCCTTACGGTAAAAATAACTTTTCAGCTGAGTTTTAAAAGAAGACACTGATTTAGCCAGTCTGAGATCCTCCGACAGGGAATTCCTCAACCTTGGGGCATGAACAAAAAAGGTGACGTGACAAGATCTAGGAACTACCAAGAGGTTTTTGCCAGAGGATCTCAGGCGGCAATCAGGCTTATAGCAAATTAAAATATCACTTATATAAGAAGGTGCTTGAACATCTAAAGCTTTAAAGACAATCAATAAAACCTTAAAATCAATCCTAAAGCTAACAGGCAACCAGTGAAGGCCAGCAAGAATGGGACTAATATGGTCACTTCTTCTGGAGTGAATTAAAATTTGATGGAAGTGGGTGTGAATGGGGACACCTCCAAACGCCAAAACAAACCCAGTGGAAAGTGGAGACAGTAAAAATAGAGTTGTTGTCTAATTAACAAAAAGGAGGAATTGCTGTTACTTACATTGACTGCAAGACAAAAAAGTTGTTCTGCATTGTTTTATTCTGTCCCTTTCTCTCTTCCTCCACACTTCTTTGCTTGGCCAGTTATTGATGAAGGCACATTTGCATCACACAAACGCCATCCACTTTGTCTGAAAAATTGAGGTGGAGTGCAACCACACAAACAGTCTTCAACAGCGTCCTCCACGGCCAGCTGTTTTGGCCGCAATTACATTACATTTTCTGCATGCTCAAAGGCTAAACACTTGATACTTATATAAAGCAAATTCACACCTCATCCAAGTCCAATATTTTAACTCTGTTTTAAAATATCAGAAATATTAATATATCTATGTCTAACTTGAAGGATGCTGACTTGAAGGATGCAGTATCCCTCTGTCTTTTTGTGCTTGTCAGATACCTTACATTTTGCTGGAAAGGGCAGCATTAGAGCCTGCATGGGTCTCTGGCCCTGAGGCAATTTACAAATCGGGTCAGGCTTCTGGCTGAATTTTACAGCACTGGCTGTAGCTCAGACTGGGCTCAGGCTTTTTTTCTTTTTTTTTTTTTTTTTTTNTTTTTTTTTTTTTTTTTGTTCCTTCTCTCTCCACTGACAGTCCTAACACACCTACTGATGCTGCGCTCACATATTGGTGCTCAGAAACTGCCAGCCATCACTGTTTTCTGAACGCTGCAGCGGCTGCAAGATTCAAGATTTTTATTGTCACATGCACAACAATACAGCGGGTGGCAACATTGTAGGCAGTGAAATTTGTGTGCTTCGAGCTCTCTGTGCTTCCAATAGAATTAAGTAAAGGGAAAAGGGAGATGGCATAAAGTGTCATTTGAGTCAAATATATACACATATACATAGCCATATATACTACACCTACACCATACATTGTATATGGAGGATGTGATGTGGTATTGCACAGGGAAGTGATAAATAGGTGTTATAATATTGAAGTACTGTGCAAATTTACAGGTAGCATTGATATCGAATGAGTGACTGTGGAAGTGCCTGTGTGGGAGTGCAAGAGTATGTCTATGTGTGTGAGAGTGCAAGAGTGTGTGTGAGAGCATGTGCATGTGTTCATATAGTGCCACAGTTCAACAGTCTGATGGCTTGTGGGTGGAACTGTCTCTGAGCCTTCTGGATCTGGCTCTGATGTGCTTCTGTACCATTTGCCAGATAGGTAGCAGAGAGAAGAGTTTGGTTCTGGGGTCTGTTGGGGTCAGCCGCAATTTTACTTTGAAAAGAGTCGAACTTCCGGTTCTGATGAGAAAAAAAAAAAAANAAAAAAAAAAAAAGACAGCGGGCCTTGGGTCAGGCTGGGGCTGAGAATTTCATTAAGTCTAGAGCTTTGGGTCGGGTTTGGACAGGACTGTGAAGGCCAGGTACGAGCCTAAAATTGGGGCTGTGCAGGGCTCTAGGCAGCGTACAGTTTTGTAAGAACCACTGAGAGAAATTATACAGCATAATAAGCAGAAACAGCAACTCTTTCATATTACAATTATTTGATTTGATGTTCATGTCAAAAATATTGGTTAAAGCACATTTAATGCAAGTTTTACATGTAAACAATTCAAAGTTGGTGTTGTTTTAACAGTCAGAAGCCCTCAGCCCAGGACAGATTTCCAGATTTAATTATAACAGTGTAAAATGTTGTTCTGCAGTAAACGGTAATACACAGTCAATTATATTTGGCAAATAACTTCGATTGTTAAAGACACAGCCATTCAGCAACAACATTTTATTTTAAGGGTTTTTTTTATACAGTTGTTGTTGATCCTATTGATAAAAATAATTAATGGATTTGTATGCATAGTCTGTGCTTTTGAAAAACCTTGGTGAGTGCTGGAATGTGTTAGAATAAAGTGTTTTAGAGTAAGTTAGTTTTGCCAAGTTATTTTTCACAGTTCATTTTTTTGTCACCTGAGCACTTAAATGACTGGTGAAGTAGCTGCAACAGAACTTTTTTTAGGGGAAAAATTTCATGAATTCAGAGAATTTCTCTGGTGAGCCATCAACTTTTTGTACACAGCATTCAGTTCAATGACACCAAAGAGAAGTAACACATTTAAATAGGTTTCAGGAGGATGATCATTGGTTAACAGAAAAGCCAAGGAATGTAAACCCATGAGCTCAGTGATTAATAACTGAGGCGGAGACCTGGATGAAAAAAATTAAAATGTTAATAATTTGTGTTTTCATGTTGCCTTATTGACATAATGCCATATCACTTCCTCTCAGAAGAAGCTGAAACATGTTCCCAAGCTTTCATTCTTGGTTTATGGTTGGAAGTCAGGATTTCTAACGACTTAGTCAGCACAAATGTTTCAATGTTTCAAATGCTTCAAATGTTTATTTGAAACATTTGAAGGACATAATTATCGAGACAAAAGCCTTTTCACAATACAGACATACAATACAAATCAATCCAAAAGGAATTTGATACAATGCTCCATCAGATCTTTTCATGTGTTTTCAACACATTTATATAACACACAAATTGTGATGTCTTTACTGCAAATGCCTCGGGGTTTTAAAGAGAACCAGAGTTTTATCCAAAATCTAAAACACACACATCCTTACTTTGTGTAGGGGTCAAATTATATTCATATATTCAATCCATGTGTTTGTGAACCCTACTTCTGGTATTTTGCGCTAATTGGACTCGCTTGTGAAATGTTGTCCTGGGGTTTGCTGAGTAGCCTGGGGGAGATCTGGTGGTGATAGTGTGAAATGCCTTTTCATCAGATTTATTTCGCATATTTTTCACCTCTAATTTCATCCTTGTATCACGCATTAAAGTTATATATTAGGGTTTTGTTTCACATTTTCCACTGAATTAATAGAAAGTCTATGCAATGAGCCATAAGTCTCAGAAACTGGAAAGGCCATTTTTGCTATAGTTCAGCTGACACAGCAGCCCATTATAAAAAAAACAGCTTGGGGAATATTTGAAACAAGAGAGCACTTTTCTAAACATAATGCAACTACAAAAAAATGCAGTCATTGCAGTTATGCTTTGTCTCTTTCTTAAATATACATCAGATTTTAAGACTAAACACCAGATTAAAATGAATTATTGGGATGGACAAAGCGAATGGGATTGCAGGATGGATTCTGCTCATCAGATGACAACAATTTCACAAGAATGTCTTGCTAATTCATAAACCTTCCCTTACATTAATCAGCACAAAGGTGTCTCATTACTGACACGCTGTTGAGTAAAAGCAAAGTTGACATGATAAATCAGCAAGGGAAACTTAAATTATCTGCTTTAGAGCTCCGTATTTTAAGAGAAGTGTGGACAGAAAGCTAAATGGGTGTCTGGTGTACTGGACGTGGTGTGTGTTGCATGTGAGAGAGAGAGAGCACAGAGGGTGAGGCTTGAGGAAGAAGCACAATGCCAGCAGAATGTTTGCGACATCACAAAACTCTCCATTTAAATCAGACTGATCAGCTGAGTGAGCTTGAATATCCAATTTATTGATGACTAATATGAGGCAAATAAAGTTTAAAATGTTGAAATGAAATGAAATGTTGAAATGAAACGGGTCTTAATTTTTGATGGTGATGGGGTGTTTTGAGAACATGTAAATCAGGAAATATCATAGTAACACCTCTTTCAAGGCAAATGCTATGGTAATTGGCATTTATGAATGAAGGAACGTGGTTGCATGATGCCATTTACCCTATGTTAAACCTATATGTTAAATCTGGCGCTGTGTTTTATGAATTCCAGCAGATATGTCTTGATTATTCCAAACTTAAAACATGTAAGAATGCTTGATCTACAAAGCACCTGAAGCTTGCAGCAGCCAGTGAATGTGAATCAGAATGGTTAGTAAATTTGGCAGCCTGCGTTACTCTCTCTCTCTCTCTCTCTCTCTCTCTCTCTCTCTCTCTCTCTCCTGCTCCTTTGATCTCACTCTGTCATCCCTCTTTCCCTCTTTTTCTCTGCACATTTTCTTCATGTGCTTATTTTGTTCATATTTCTTTGTTTGTTGGCTCCTCATGGTTGGTTCTTCCTTTTGTTCTGTAATTATTTGGCAAGTAAATATCTTGACTGTTTGAATACATATGTTCTACATTTATGTACATAATATCATGTGGATTGAGGGACATGGGTTTTATAAGTAGAGTTAGGTTGTCTGAGTATGACAGAGGAGAACTTCGTACACTCATTCAGCAGACATACACACACACATGCATGTTTGTCAGGACCATCACCATCATCTTTTGCCCTTTCATGTGCATTCATGACGTCACCTTGATACAACACAAACACCACACACACACACACACACACACACACACACACACACACACACACACACACACACACACCAGTCATGAGTCAGTACTGTACCCCCAGGGTTTCTGACTAAGAAACCTCCCATGTTAAATCTCCACTGCTCCAGGAGCATTGCTTTAATTCCCTATAGCACATGTGCACACACATGCGCGTGCACACACACACAAACACACACACACACACACACACACACAATACTTGGCTTGATTTCTTCAGCAGTCTAGTATAAATTAATATTCTGCAGTAACAGCAAAGATAAGCTTACTTATATGGCGATTTTGTTTAAGCCCAATAAATACTACCTGTATACACATTACGTTACTGACAACCAATTTCCAAAAATAAAACCGTATTTTAGTTCTTCTGTTGTTTTGCCAGATCCTCTAATCTTTCAAAATCAAATATTCAGGTGGTACATCCACCTAAAAATTCAATATTTTCGCCTTCTAACACATATGTCCAAAAGTAGAAGGGACTGTTGCTTTTAATTTCACGGTAAAAGCCACCATCTATATTCCCTGGAGACATATATTCTAAATACTGAAATTTCCTACTATTTTGGTAAATGGTTGTCAGTAACATAACATGTATGCAGGTTGTATATATTGGGCTCAAACATGCAAAATCCCTTTAAGCTTCTTTTAAACCAATGCGCAACCTGTAGCGATGGAATACATTGCAATTCAGCCTTCAGCTGAAAATAGGCCCAAGCTGCCTCTGAGCCTTAACTTACTGCTTTTTTTTGCCAGTCAGTGCAGAAAACCTGTCAGCTCGGTGCCTGTATGATCAAATGTAAGTCAGAATATGAGGATGAGGGTATATTTAGTATATCTGCTGCTCTCTCTATGCTCTCATTGTATTTAAACGACTTTGAAATAAATGTTAGCTGTGACAGAGACTGGGAACTAAGGAGACATCATCATAACTGGGAATTAGTATTATCCGGCCTTTACTGTGTTTCTGAAATGACTTCGGAAATGGCGTTTCCTATCTGTCCATTTCCTCTCTCTCTCTCTTTTTTCCCTCATTGTGTTCTTCTCCTTCATGTTCCATATCTCTCCTACCTGCCTCCCACCCAAAAGGAGATAAAATTGAGATTACATTAGAAAGAGCTCCTTTCTGGTCTCTCAGAGGAGAGGAGCATAATTACTGTCTCTGGGTCTTTGCCAGCATCTCTCTGTTGTTATTTTGTTTGGAGAAACCTAATTTTCACCGCTGCATGCCACACTGCAGTCAAAATATGGCACAGTTGCATTTTCTCTAAATCTTAGTAAGTACATTTACTGTCATGCTTAACGTTAAAGTAAGAAATTTAAAGTTACCTTAGGCACTGGTTAAAAAGGCACTGGTCTTGGAATTTCAGTTGTTGTAAGATTTGAGTGGTCCAACATAACGAACCAGCTNAAAAAGGCACTGGTCTTGGAATTTCAGTTGTTGTAAGATTTGAGTGGTCCAACATAACGAACCAGCTGACATCTGAGTCAATAATGCTAAATATCATCAATCATGCTAAATATTCTTACCTTGCTTGTGCTAACAAGAAGCAATTGAATGTCATTCCCTGTGCTCGTACATGCCGGTAACATTTACAAACAGTTCTGCAAATGAGTAAAAATTCTTTCACTTTCGGCGAGTTCCAACAATTCAGACTCACTGGAGTACCTGATCACAATGCTTCCTCAGACAGGCTAGCCTATCTGAGTCATGGGTTAGCGATTCAACAAACTGACGTTTTAGGTAAAATTGATTTAGCCATAGTGAGTATAAGTCTTTAATTTTTTTTTTTTTTTTTTTTTTTTTTTTTTTTTTTTTTTTTTTGAAATTCCATTGAATTATCCGGTTAGCAATTCAACTTTTCATGGTTTCGGTTTCAGTTTCAGATCGGCTTCTGTTTAGATTCACTCAAGTAACCAAGCACAATGCTGAGTTTTTGAGCCACAGAATCAATGAACAGCCATCTCAGGTTACTACTGATTCAGTACCACAGAGTCAGTCTGTGTGTAAGCTAAGGACGGTCATGTACACTACATCAAAAAAGGGCTCCTTACACAGCCGGTGAATCAAATAAAACAAGGTTATTTTCATTACTGATGTTGAAATTTGCTTTTTTAGTTCAGGGTGTGGGGCGCAATATAAATTTATTGAACCACTTTAAGTTTGAAATAAAACTGGAGGTAACCCAAAGTATGCACAGCTCATTTGCAGCTGCTCACCCGGCTAACCAGAAAGGGTTGATGGGTACTAAAGCCATGATAACTGCTCGCTTTGTGAATCTCTGAAGTTGTGTTCAGAAACATAACTGTGAGATAAATTGCATACTTCTTAGTGTCCCAGAAAAAAAAAAAAAAAAAAANAAAAAAAAAAAAAAAAAATCTGTCAAGAATTTCTAATTCCTGTTTAATTCTCATCTTGCAGCCATACAACATCTGCATTTGTGCATTAGTGTCTTTTGAGTAAGATGAAAGTGTAAATGACAGAATTGGAGACAGCAGAGAAAAATGTGAACACGGTCCCTGATACACTGTTATAATGACTTCCTGATAGTAACCAGCTCTCTCTATCATTTTGTCTTTTATTGCTCCCACACTCCTTTCTCTTTCATGCTTTATTCCCTTTTCATTATGCTTTCATCTGCCTATATATATTCATTTCTTGAAGACTTTACTTATCTGGTTCTATCCCGCTATGACTTTCCTTTTTTTTTTCCTCTTTCACACACACACACACACACACACACACACCAAAAACCACAATGGCTGCAGAAATATCCTCCTCAATCAGATCTAACAATAACCAGAACACACTCACACACATAAACACACACATATGCGCTCACATACACACACACACACACTCAGTATGAGACATGCCCTCAGAGCTCCAACCGCTCATGATAATGTCAGTGTCTTCCAATTAGACACTTCTGTCTCTATAATGTTTTCCACACTCCTCTTTTTTCCTTTAGTCTGTCCTTTCTTTTCCTTTCTTTGACTCTCTCTCAGTCGTTCTCTCTTTTTTGTGTCTCTCTCTGAGCTCAGCTATCTGCCTCTAACCTGTCACTGATACAAAACAGATGTCTCTCCATCCCCTCCTTCCTTCCTCCCTCTATCTCTTCCTTTCTCCTCCTCTCTCTTCTTTCCCGTCATCTTCACCCACCTTCAGTTCCCTGCTCTAATTTTTTTTCTGTCTCTGTCCTCATTCTTCTTCCATTTTACTCTTTATGTCTGTATTTATTTTTACATTCTCACTCTTCCTCTTTTGCAGTTTTATGGGACAAACAATACTGACAGTGTTTGTGTTATGATGATTTCTATTGGAGCAAATACTCAGAAAAGGTTTGTTTTGCTTTTCCTTGTCAACGCTACCATTCATGAGCAAACAATGTCGTAAATTCACTGAGGTTCTTGTGATTTGGTTATTCTTATTCATCCCGAGTCTTCTCCCTTTTCTCTTTCTCGATCTGTCATTCTCAGACTTGTCCTTTGTTCATCCAAACACTGACTGAGTCAGTTATTAGGCCGACTACAATAAAGCAATTGTTGCTTTCTCTATTATTCAAGAGAAATTGATGGGGTAAACACTCACTTCCACTCATTACAAATTAATTACTCTTTCCATCTATCGGTTCATTCATCCATGCTTTTGTCCATCAATTAATCATCCATCCATCCATTCATCCAGTTGAGATATTAAAAAGTGTTGTGCTGTTGTGGATTTTTAGAGTTCTGAATTTACTTTTTTAATGGTACATTGATCCATGTGCTACAGAAATTGTTTTGAGAAAAACAATCTATAGCCCTCTGTTGAGCAGCTTGTTCTTTTTGTCAGTTTGTATTTGTCCATTGTCCATTTGAAAGTTTACACTGAACAGAAAAATAAAGCAATACTAAGTAAAAAGCAGAAAATATATTTCCAAAATGGTGTTTTTGTTAAAGTGAGACAGAGACGAGTCAATCTCTGACCCAGTCACGCATCAAGCATGAATTGCCTGAGACTGTGAAAATTAAGAAGTGAAGGAAGAGGTCCATTTGGAATGTCCACTTGGGGTGTCCAAATCATTTTAACACAAATATTTCCATTTACATGATCTGCTGAAAATATAGCCAAATATACCCTATCAGCTGAATCAGCCATGTTTGTCTGAACAGAGGGGAAATATGCTATGCTGTGGTACTCAAGGACCAGGATTGAGAACCACTGGTCTAAAGTACCCAAATCAAGAGTCTAACTCCCCCACAAAGAATATTCAAGCAAATGGAAAAAAAAGAATGTCACCGTCAATGGTTAAAATCTGTCAACCATCCTTTAAAGGACCATACCACTCATTTTACATGTTTGAGCCTAATATAGTAATTTTCATACACAAAAGGTTACTTACAATCATTTCCCAAAGAATACTACTGGAACAGTGAGTTAAAAAATGTTTTTCCTACCTTCCAGACCGCTATTGGTTTCAGTTCATTCTGGTACGCTATTAAAATCANTGTTTTTCCTACCTTCCAGACCGCTATTGGTTTCAGTTCATTCTGGTACGCTATTAAAATCAACTTACTGATACTTGAAACATTCTATCCATCATTGTGAACAAAGACATGTATTCAGGTTTTTTCAAAGTTTTGTAATTTTAACATTTAAGCGCAATAAAAAGCACAGAGTGAAGTACAGTATATCTCCACTGGANGTTTTGTAATTTTAACATTTAAGCGCAATAAAAAGCACAGAGTGAAGTACAGTATATCTCCACTGGAGAATATAGTCCCAAAAGAAGACCTGCGTTTATAGAAAAATTTAAATGACCGTGACTTCATAAGGCTGCGTAAGTATTAGCAGGCGAAACATTGATTTTTACGGTGGTTGTATCGTTGAATATTTGATTTTGAAAGATTAAGAGATTTTGCAAAATATCAGGAAAGCTGAAATATGGTTTTATCCTTTGGGAAATGATTTTCAGTAAACTTATGTGTATGAAAATTTAATAAATTAGGCTCAAACATGCAAAATGGGTGGTATGGTCCTTTAACTGTGGTGGACTTTTGTTACCTCAGTGAGGTTTTCATGTCTTGGTGCAAACTATTGCACACTAAAGCAGCAAGGGCCTTGTGAGGATGTGTGCACGTGTGTGTGTGTGTGTGTGTGTGTGTGTGTGTGTGTGTGTGTATCTTGCAGTAGATCCAGCTTCCAGTTCCAGTAAAAGTAGGCCAGCAGTGAGCCCATGAGTCAGCCTTATCTCCTGAGAAAGGAAACTCCCTGACATGACAGCATCAATAACAGCTGACCAACACACCCAGGCACCCAGGAAAAAGTTGAAGTAAAATGTTAGGGTAAAAAAAATTTGATAAAAGTTATGGTAAAATTTACATTTTAAAAAAACAAAGTTTGGATAAAAGTTAGGGTACAAAAAAGTAAGGGTATAAAAAAAAGTCAAAAATTGTGTTAAGTTTTGGGTAAAAAACATTAGGGTATAAGTTAGGGTAACCATAAAGGTTAAAAAAAAGTGGGGGTAAAAAACTTAGGGTAGACTTAAGAGTAAAAGTTAGGGTGAAAAAAATTAGGTAAAAGTTAGGGTAAAAAACATTAAGATAAAAAAAGATTTAGGCTAGAAATTAGGATAAGAATCAGGATGAAAGTAAAAGTTTACCTGAAAATGAATGCTGACATGAATTATATTGAACAGCAGAACTGGAGCTTAGCATTGGTTTTGTTTGGTCTTTTTGGCTTGTTTTTTGTACGTGTTTGATTAAAATATAATTTCTTGATCTTCTTCAGTTAGATGTGCTAGTGTGAAGTATATATTTTTTTATCTTTAATGTAAAGTCCACCATTTTGCCCATGATATAATTAATTCAATAATATAATTAATTCAGTAATTTTATGTCATTTAATATCATTTCAATACAGTTCAGTGCATGGTGCAGTGGCCTAAACGTTAGAGGAGTTAGAGAAGTAAGATTGTTAAAGGTCCACAGTACTTCGAGCTCAGGTATAAATGGGGCCTCATTAACACTGCTGAAGTTCCCTTGAACGCGACACAGAACCCCCCNCCACTACCCCCCCCCAACCACTCCAAAGAAGCTGACAGATCATACTGTGGTTGACCTGTTAAGCTTCCAGATGTGTCTGTAAGTGTGATGTGGAGCAGGGCGTTCCTGTAAAAGAGCATCTGTGTTCAGCAAACCCACCCTGAGACAACTAAAGTGTCCATGTGGTCAATTCTGTTTGACCTACTGGACACTAAACATGGACACACTGCTTGAAAGAAAAGATAAACTTGATAAAGACTAGGACATTTGATTAATGATAGTTGCATAATTAAGACACAAAGCAAGACACAATGACAAGATAGCAGATTTAAACATTCTTAATGCACGCCTGAGTATTTCATGTATATTTATCTGCTTTTACAGGTATGTGTGAAATAAATTGAACTGAGCTGACCAACAAAGAAAAAAATGACCTCAGCTCTTGATGAGCTGTCTAGAATCAAGGTAAAATACCAGGATAAACCAAAAGGTGCTATTACTATCAAAGGAAACTGATTTTTACTTTAGCTATTTTACCTAATTTTTAGTGTATTATCTAGACAGTTTGTATTAAACACTCATGAGTCATACTTGCAGTTGGTCCTGAACTGTCCTGAAAGCAATTTTGGTTGGTCCTTTACTTCCATAACATGTTGACATCAACACGCAACACATGAATTTACCTGCCTACACACCTGGTTATGAACATCCACTAAGTCTTAGACTAGTGAGCGAGAGTTTGGTCAGCAGTCACTCTCGCTGAGTGTTGCCAGCTCAGGCCTGTTTTCACTCAGTGTGCACATGGTGCTGCAGCATGAGAGAGCAGGATGGAGCTGTGTATCTTTTTTTACAGATTAAAAAACAGCAAATATTTTAAAATAGATATATGAAACTAAGAACATGGAAATCTGGATAATATACCACCTTAAATTTGGATCTAGAGAAATCCTATACACTTTACCTTTTTAAGGGCAGTGCTGTGGAAAGAAAATGTAGTTTTGTCAACTTGTCACTGTCAGAACTTTCTCCATCATAAGAATGGACTCCATTATAAACTATTTTCTTACCCCAACATTAAAATAAGTTGCAAAAATGTTTGTAAATAGGTCATGAAGGCACAGCTCATCAGTTCTCATTTGGGCTAATCAGTCCTCAGGGTGAGAATTTGACTCAACATAGACACACCACCATGAAACTACTGACTTGGAGATACTGTAGTATTTGTTTTTTAACTTTTACCTAAAGATGAGCCACAGATGGGCTGGCACATTAGTGTAAACACAGTCTGCGGTGAGACATGATATCACTGTTTAACATGTGTGGTGAGATGTATTGCTGAAAAACAAGTTTTGTGTGGAGTCTTGCCTGCTTTCAAGCCGTTTTTGCACAGCTGTTGTAATGACATGAAGCTCTCTTCAGCCATACAGGAACAGTGAATGCGTGTTATTCTCCATGTGTTCTCTATGTGTATGCTAATGCATGTCTTGCATCAGCACACATATGTATTAGTCTGTATGTATATGTACTGTATGTAGTGTGTTTATACTGTATATGTGAGGTTTTGTTCATAACTTTGCATTTCTCACAGTTATATAATCATTATTACTGTGAACTGTTGTCTTTTTTTTAAAGGTTGCAAAAATGGAAAAAATAGATTGGAACAACACATTCTTAATGGACAAACCTAATGAGGCGTGGAGACAAAATGTCTTTTTTCGCATCAAAGTATGCTGTTCTAAAGGAACATTAAAAATATGAAGGTAATGGTGCTGGTCTGAGGCCTCTCTGTGGGCGGTAGAATATTTTCACTGTATAAATTACATCATTGAATTTGGGTGATCCAATAACTGTTTTACTGATTACAATTGTTGTAGATAATCAGTAGCAGAGTACATGTTAACAGAACTCTTCCACTTCAGTGTTTGGTTCATCACAAAGGATAATTGGGGTATTTTCCTTGCCAAAAAAGAGGTCTCCAGAAAATGAATTTTACTGCCACAGCGCTGGGCTGCCTGTTTTCTATTTGAACACAACTGTTGCCTGTAAATCTGTCTTTTGACTGTGAGGAAGTCATGAAATCAAGGTGGATGTGATGGTTTTTGATATGCCAACTGGAATTAATCAGCGACAGCACCATTAATGTGACTAAAATGTGAGCACATGTAGCAGTATGAGCTGTTTTGCATTATAACATTCAGTATTAAGTGTTCAGTATAGTGTTAATATTCCAAGTAGTGTTGTGGTTCATTTATTTCTTTTCTGTTTTTTTCATGTACAGTAGGTGATGGGATTAATCCTTCAGGACAGTTTGTGGACACTATGACTGGAGTTGTTTTGCGATATTACTTTGCTTACTTTATGTGAAGCTGACATGTTTTCTATTGCATATGTTTTGCATTTAGGTAGTGATAAATAGATGAATTGATGGAAATGGTAAGATCACAATAATGCTTTGTAGTAATGGTGTCAGCCATTAATACATATAGTATTTAAATACAGCCTAGTCCAGCTATCTACATGATGATCCACACTGCAGCCTCTTTATTTCAAGAGCTATGGTTAAATACTTAGATTAGAATAAATAGATGCTAAAACAAAATGATTGTGCATTGTTGTAATGAGATTATGCATCTCATTATGCAGTTGGACAAAAATATAGTGTTAGTAGATTTATATTGCCTGAAGTGGACAACAAAATCATCCAAAATCACAGTGGGTGGGATTGCACCAAAACTATAGGAGATAATGCCAAACAAGAGAAGCCAACACAGAAAGAAAAGAAAAAAAAAATGGGCAGTAAGCACCATAAAATATAATATTTGTTGCTCCCCTACATACAGATAAACTGCCCCAGTTCCTGTAGAGAGTGTGGTATTGCTTGAAATAAGCATTTTCTGTGATAATTTCACAGAAAGCAGAGTTTGAATTTGAGTCACTAAATCTTCAAAAGATTTTACTAATTCAAAAAGATTTCCTATTTGGAGGAGCCTAACTCTCATTACTGCACACCAGTTCTTGGCGAGTAGTGCTGGACCTGCTTTAACCACAACTTTTTATCACTAGCAATCATACAACAACTAAACCGAGATAACTTGGTGACTGTAGAAAAATGATGAATAGGACTGGTCACAGGTTTAGGGTTTACAATGTAAAGATCACTTGGAATATGTGAGCAGAAGCCGGTGTGTGGAGTCACTGTGTTGGCACTGCAGGCTGCTCTGAGTTTCATTACATTTCCCAGGGAGAGAATATGATGTCATCAACATGTGTCTCATCTACAATTAAGATTTCCTGGTTTGACAGCTGAGCTGGGATAGGGAGTTTCTGTTCTCATAATATACTCAAGAAAAAAAATTCCTTCCTCTCTCTTGCACTCATTATAAATTTTCTCTTCCTGCATTCACGCAAGGTCTCTCTCTCTCTCTCAAAGCTGCACTTCAACCATTGCATTTCTTCTCATTTTTAATTATAAAATGAAGCAATGTAGCAAGCATTCATAGATGAGTGACACATCAGCTATATATAGTAATAATTTCTCTGTTTATGACAAATAAGCACAAAACACTGGCACCTTACAACAGTCTTTACAAGACAATAATTTAAGGAACACATAAAAATATCAAAGTTTTTATGCAAACACGCAAGCTGCTCGCTTTTTACAGAAGCTTGCAGGCTCTCAAATCACATACATATTTATATTGTCTTTAATATTAAAATAATTACAACAATCAGTCTACAAAGAATTGCCTGATGTTGTGTTTACATGAAAGCTTTTCACTCGATCACGTTCTTTTCCATTGTTATGTTGAGTTAGGCACTTGTGTGAAGGTTGGTGTTAGAACAGTCAGCTGTGATGTAGCATTATAACTGAGATTCCATCATGCTCAGTATTTTTTTTTTTTTTTTTTTTTTTTTNAAAAAAAAAAAAAAAAAAAGTGGAGTTGCAAGATATCCAGTTCACAAACACCAGTGTTAGCAGACATACTGATTATCAAAAGTGTGTTTTAGTATTGCTGAGATATTAATTTCCTCCATATTGCTCAGCCCTAAATTTAACAAGTCTTAAAGTCAGGATGACAGAAATTATGCAAAAACGATACCATTCACAAACTGGAACTGTTACAGAAAACATTGTGAAACACAAGTGAAGCAGTTGGGAAACCAGTGTTGTTAAAAATGTTTACAGTTAACTGATGCCTTTGCTCCCTGAAACATCTGAAACATCTGTGGGTATTTTGCTCCTATTATATACTTGCTGCAGCATGCTTGAGGAAGAAGCACCTGTATTAGTCCAGTCAATACTAAAACAATGATTGTGCTTCAATTAAAAATATGCAGTGCATTTTATTTGACTGCATCAACCTTTTAACATGAGCACCATTTCAGATCTTTTTACAGGCCCGTATTACAGACAACATAAGGCTAATTATCTGTTTATGCATTAGGAGAGGAAATGCATGACACTGAATGTGTTTACATCACATAACAATAAAAATACATACATAGACATACATATTATATTAGTAGAGCCTTATATCCTGCACTGAGCTTTGCAGTTCCTTTGGGCATGAGGGATACATGGTATTAACAGCACAGCAATTCAGTCACCATTATGGAAGTCTTTGGTGTGGTCCCTGTCCAACTGTCTGTTTGTCTGGTGAGAGAGTGTGAGCATATGTCCATATCTCCACAAGTATGCATGTGTATGTGTATATTCTCTGTTAAACATATGCGTGCGCTTCATTTCACTATATAACATGCAGGTATGTCGTCTTAGTGTCCACTCCTATGACATTCTTTGCTGTACATCTGTAAAATCCTGTATCCCTGCTAGTTGGTTTCTGAATCACCAACGAACCCTTAGCACTAAGGTAGCGGTTGCCATACATACGTGCCTCACCCACCATCCTCAACTGTGACAGGTCTGGTGTTTCCCATGTAATGGTCGCCTGGGGGGTTGCTATGGTAAGACAGGGCAGCTCCACAGCAACTCCAGGATGTGTGTAAGTCACAGGGGAGGGGCCTGTTGTAATTCGTGGGGGGTAGGCTATAACAATGACATGAATGGTGATGACCGACACTGAGGAGGAGTCATGACTGGTGGATCGGCAGGAGTACATGCCACGATCAAAAACAGTTGCCTGTTGTACTGTTAGTGTCCCATCCATCTGGACTGAATATCTGCCTGCGCCCCAGATCTCACCCTGAGACAGCACCTTGCCACTGGGAAAAGTCCAGGAGAAAGAGCTCCGGGTGTATCCATGGCCTTGAGGAGATGTACAGGGCAGGTGAAGGGTCTCTCCATTAATTATGCTGACCAGAGGGGCTGTTCTGGTGCTCACCACTAGGTCTGAGGCAGGGCCACCTGAACGAAGTAAAGGGCCTACTAGGTGAGGTGTAACAGGTGATGAAGGGCCTCTCTGTGGAGGCTTTTCAGTAACTGGATTTCTTGGATGAAGCACCTCAGGTAAAACTGGTCTTGAGTTTAATGAGCGAGCTGAATCTGGTGAGACTCCAGAGTGAGGTGCCACAGATAAATCAGGGTTTTTTTGCAAAGGTTTTTCCACAGTTGGCCCCCTGTATGGAGCTTTGGCCTCCTCCTGTATCTCAGAGACCACCAGCTCCACCTGAATCCGTGTCTCTCCCCTCTCACCTCTCACCACACACACCAAGGTCCCTCCATCACTCACCCGCACACCTCGCAACTCCAACGAGCCATTCCGGTGTACAGTGAGTCGGCTGCCGTAGTAAGGAGCTGGCAACACACCGTTACCGGGCAGAAGCCAGGCCAAACGAGGGAGAGGGTAGCCTTTGGAGGGGCATGGTAGAAGAACAGTTTGGCCTTTAGCCACTTGCTGCTTTACTGTTGTTACCACACTCACACCTGTGTTAGAGGAGCTATTATTAGCACCTTTAACAGTATTACTAGCACTACCAACACTCCTGCTGAAGTCATTTGCTCTAAGTATGTCAGTACCTGCTCCATTATTTGGTACACTACTAGTAAAATCTCCATTATTTCTTGATGTACTCATCCTACCATTGACTATATTAATGCCAGCATCATTACTAGTTCTTCCTCTCGTAACTTCATTATTAGTCCTGGGAATCCCGTAAACACGGTCTCCTGCAACTGTATTGTGACTGTAACCCACATTATTACCCCTACCTGTTATTTGAGGTCCATTCCTTCTTATTTCTACATTATCAGCTTTAATGGCTATGTTACTGGCACCACTCACACCAACACTGATTACACTGCTACCAAGTTGTGTTGTAACTCCACTCACAGGCCTGTTGACCTCATTTCTGCTATCATTCTTACTGGCTGGATTAAAGCCATTGGTAGCTTTACTAATACCAGTGTTTGTTGAAGTGTTTCTTATCCTACCATCACTATTACTATAAGCATTGCTGTTGGTGTTATAACTACCAAGTTTGCTTGTGACTCCACTGGAAAACTGGCCACTACCAAGCCCACGGCTACTACTCCAAAGTTTTCCATTCTGTTGTACAGTAATTCCACTTCCTCCCACCTGGCCAGTCAGATCTCGGTTAGAAGCTTCCACCTCCAGGCCTACTACCCTGCTCCTCTCGCCATCTGGGTTACTTGCTCGGCACGTATAATTTCCCACATCAGTCTTTTGCACTCCACGCAGTTCTAGTGTTCCATTTGCAACCACCACGATGCGTTCAGAATAATAACTAAAACCCAGACTTCGAGGAATGACACGGCTGGCTGGAGAGAACCATGTCACTGTGGGAGCAGGTTCTCCTTTGGTCTGACAGGGAAGGCTGGCAGTCAATCCTTCACGTGCTTTGATGATGTAGTAGCTTCTGTCATCAGTGAAGGTTGGCGGAGATGTTATCATGACCTTAACTTTGACCTTAAAAGAAATCAATTTAAAAGTAAATAGAAGCATATTTGAATTCATTAATAAAAACCTAAATTGTTAGGATACTTATTCTAAACATTTTTTTTCTTACGCTCATGGTGTCTTGACCTCCTTGATTCTCAGCATAACACGTGTACTCCCCTTCCTCTCCTACACCGACTACTGGAACCAGTAACGTCCCATTGTCAAACACAGTTAGCCTCCGTATTCGCCCTCCTCTGTCTTCCCCCTGCGACACACTGTTCACCATGGTTCCATCTGGAAGGCTCCAGTGTACCGATGGATCAGGCAGTCCTAATGCCTGACAGTCCACCTGAAATAAACAGGATAATTTCTACAATGCTGCTGGTTTTATAGCTTCCTATAACTTCCAGTTCTTTGTAGTGTGTCTTGAGCAAGATAAATAGAGCAATTTTTCTATTGAGAAACAACCAAAGACATCGCCTGAAGCAGTGAAAAACTTTGGCATCTCACACTCAGAAGTAGAGGAAAATACAGACCCCACACAAACCACTGACTCAACAAAAAAGAAAACCAATATCAGAGAACTCAATTGTGGAAGGTGGATTGGCTGCATAGAGAAGATCGAGCTCAAATTTCCAGCAGTGGGACAGATGATCTTATTAAAAGTAAACAAATTTTAATAGTATAAAATTACTATTTCTTTGGCATTATACAATGCAAATGTATTAATATATGGTTGAATAAAAATGAAAAGGACATATGATTGGGATCAAGAGGAAAAAAATGTCCTGGTTGACCTCCCAGTGGCACATCAGGTGTTGATTGAGTGAAAAGACCAACTGGATAATTATCATTATAATGGGGAACTGGAAAATGGGGACTTTGTGGGCTGGAACACAGATGATAAAAGCGTGCCTTTCTTTTTCTGGCAGCTCACCTTCAGTGGTCCACCTAATGAAACCATCTGATTAAACGGCTGCTTGGGCTCGATCTTCGCAGGCTTGGTTGCCACAGAAACACGCAGGAGGCGATAGTCATCTGCAACCTTGTTGCGTGCAATGCAGAGGTAGTCTCCAGCATCCTTCTCTGTTACTGCCTGAACTGACAGGGTGCCGTTGGGATGCACCTTGAGACGTCGGTCAAAACTACAAGGCCGGCATAACGGACAGACACACATACACACACGCACACACACACACACATACCACAAACACACGTACACACTGAATTAGAGAAACCAAGTGAATTACTGCATGAAAAAGTTAAAAAAGTATAACCAAAAACATAAGAAATATCACACACAACACACACACATCAGTTTTACCTGAAGTGCATATCCACCAGTTTCCTGCTGGGGGTCCTCCAAATGATGCTGGGTGATGGATTGCCAGTTACAGTACAGTGAAGCAGTAAAATATCCCCATAGTGGATTGTAGTGATGGAAGAAGAGGTAGAGACAATACGGGCTTTACTGAAAGGGGAGGAGGGGTACAAAACAGATGAGGCACTGCTTCTGACAGTGGGGAGAGAAGAAGCAACTCTTGTGCTGTTTACAGTGGGGGGTAAGATTTTGGTTTTATTTGTGAGCACTGAGGAGGCAGGGGGGAGAGAGGAGAGTTTTGTTTGGTTAAAGTGTATGACAGTAGCTGTTTTATTGATCTTAGGAAGCGAGTTAGAGGTATTTGGAGGTTGGGGGTATGAAGAGGAGCGAGAAGGGCTGGAGGAGATGGGGGTGAGCTGCAACGTCCTGGATCTATCAAAGGGCATTGGAGGTGAGAGTCTTGTGGAGTTGACTGGATTTTTAGGATAGATGGGTAAAGACAAAGTTTTGTCTTTATGGAGTGAAGATGAAGGAGATGGTTGTGTAGTTGTAGGAACAGTTTTAGCGACTCCATTTTCTGCTCCTCCTACTCCTTGTCTTCTTTCTCCATCCACTTCCACCCTTACTATCCTCTTTTCAGCTCCAACAGCATTACTCGCTGTGCACTCATAACTACCTACATCCATTGGCCCAACTCTTTGAATATGCAGTGTTCCATTTGGCAAGACAAAGAGGTTGCCATGGAGAAATTGTGATGGCCGAACAAGAGTTCCATCTGGGATTCGCCAGCGCAGTGTTGGAGGAGGGGCACCCCGGGCAGAACAGTGAGCATAAACAAACATCCCTGGAGTCAAGACAAAGCGCTCATCTTTTGGTTGCTGGATAACTGGGGGCAACGAGGACACGAGCACACGCACAGAGGCGCTGGCAGCACCCGCTGAGTTGGAGGCTACACAGCGATACACACCCCGGTCACTAGGTAGTGCTATTGAGATATGGAGGGTTCCATTTGTATGCATGGTGATCCAACCATGGGAGGGTTCAGCAGAGGTCAGCACAGAACGTTCGGGCAGAACCCAGGAGAGCAGGGGAGCTGGAACACCATCCGCCCGGCACTCCAAGTGCACCTCTCCCCCCTGGTGAATGGTAACTTCTCTGTAACTGGCCAGCTGCATCCGAGGAGGGCGGGTCCACACTTCCAGGGTGGTTAGCATTCTTTAACGGAAGCATAATATAGATGTACACCATAAGGTTTTTATTGAGCTTACATACACACAGATTCAGCAGTTTATTAGGTACACATGTAAAATATTTAAAATTACATTATTCTACCTCATGTATGTATATTGGCTTGGACAAAACTTTAAAAACATCTCACCAACCCAGCCAAACCAGTGCAATCCAATAAAACACCACCACTAACTATGGCCTCAGAAATTCATAGGGTTACATCATCACCTCTCTGACACAGTGTTAATAAAAACTGAATATTATACAGTAAGCATCACAAAGACAGGTGAAATAATTGTTTACACGAGTTTAAAAAAGAACATGATTCATTTATTTCATCCTCTTTGAACCTTCTTTGTAAGGCAGGATATCACAAAGAAATTCCTGTCATAATTCATTAAAAAATAAATAAATAAATAAATGGAGCGCTGTGGTCTAATTTTTAAAATTTTTGTACATCATTGCCAAATGGCGTTAAAACTTAATGCATAGATAATGTTTTGCCAAAATATCTTTCATAAGTTCGTTATCTTTGTAGAAATTTGACATAAAGGAGCAAAACTTATATCATTCATAATGGCTTGAGTAATATGCTTCAGACAAATGTAGGCTGAAAAGCCATGAGCGCAGTCCTCTGTAACATTTTTATTTATTTTAAAGGGGCAAAGACCACTTAAAACAAGGAAACTTGGACTGGATACTTCAGTTAGATTTTTTTTTTTTATTAGATTAGAATCATAAATGAGTTAATTTTTTTTTTTTATTGCAAGGTTGTTGTGTACTATACTGCAGCAATACCTAATAAACTAGTAAATCAATGTACTGTATATCATATGACATAATTCAAAAACAAATCTAATAGACGAGTTCACATACAAATAGTTTAATATGTTGAGGCTATTTTAGAATCAATCAGGTTTGGCACTGCATTTACTTCTGAAAGGTTGAAAAATGTGTCTCAACAGGAGCAACACAAAATACAGAGGACACAGTTATTAAAAATCCAGGTTGCCTCACTTCTATGTATTTAAGAATGTAAATATTGTGCATTAATGGGCCATGATCATTATAAATTAATGGTAAATAGAGTTTTAATATTTATAAAGAGTGTCATTATTCTCACCTGTCACGACCCAGGAAGCTTTGTGCACTGCAGATGTATGTCCCCCTGTCCTGCAGCTGAATATTCTGGATAACAAGGGTGCCATTTGGCAGGACCTCAAAACGCTGAGCCCTGGAGTGCACTGACATCACCGCTCCTGAGAGAGAGAGAGAGAGAGAGAGAGAAAATTGGGAAAGAAAGTTAGAGTGAGAAAAGAGACAGAGAGGAAAGGAGGGATGGCGACAGTGGCACAACAGTGAAGTAAACTCTGATCCTATGCGCAAAATGTTCCATTACTTTCCTTCAATGTGTTTTCCATTATGGCATGAGAAATAAGAGCCCATTGTATTCATGTCAGTGTGTAATACTGGGTGTTAATGGGTGCTGAGTTATTTCATTAGTTAAATGTGGTCATATTCATGCAGTCATAAAACATACTAAAACTAAGGCTGACAATTGGTCCATTTAGTCCTTCCTTTAAAGCCCAGTTTATTTAAATCAATAATTGCAGTGTTTTCTTTTGAATGAAAAATAAGTTGTTTCTCAACCGATCATAATTGAAACTTATGATTTACTTGTTGTTGGAAGTATTAAGACACTTGTCAATAGGGTTGGTGGGTTTAGAAGTTGTTGTTTTGTTTTTTTTTTGTTGTTGTGTTTTTTTGTTACTACCTTTTTGTTTACATTTGCATCCAGGACTGAGTCTTTAACAGATGAGTCTGTCCCACTATGTACCTGTGGAGACCTTGGTCCATGTGATAGATGGTTTGGGCTCTCCCTGAGCTTCACATGCCAGCCTGGCAGTGCTTTCTGCTGGGAAAGATACAGTCCTGATATGTGGATCTGCAATTCTTGGTCTGGATCTCACAAATGTGACCTATAAAAGAGAAACAGATTGCAGCTGTATATTTAATTAATGAATGAAAAAAAAAAAAAAAANAAAAAAAAAAAAAAAAAAGGAAATTGAGAATTAAAAGACATTTGGCAAAATATAAGGCACCTCCAATGCAAATTTTTACTTTTTAAATTTATTTATTTTCTTTCCATCTGTCTGCATATATAGTCATGGTGTATGCCATGATTGGCATAAATTGTTTTGTATATATATGAAATTTGATCTTACATCAGACAGATAACATAATGTGTGTACGTGAGTGTGTGTGAGTGTATGACCTTCACCGGTCCTCCTTGCCTAACTTATCACGTTTTATTTAAAACTATTAATCAAGGAAAGCTTAACACCTGAACAAAAACACAGATAAAGATAAACAACAAGAAATAAACAAGCAGTGACTAATAAACAGTCTAGTGGTTTAATTTAAATTAATTTTTGATTTAAATTAGTTTTTAATCAAAAAAAAAAAAACATGNAAAAAAAAAAAAACATGAGTGGGAATTAAAAGACATTTGGCAAAATACAAGGTACCTCCAATGAAAAATTTTTAAACTTGCAAAGCTGCAGCATTGTGTTAGTCTTTGATATTTAACATAACATAACCCCATGTGAATGCAGAACTTGGAAGTCCTGGATGCTGGGCTATACAGGCACAACAAAGTGCACCTAAATACAGTAGTAATGGATTAGCAGACACCAGATCTACATCACCACCACAACGATAATAATCACTGATTTTTAAACGTAGACAAAACAAATAAAATGAAATATCTTTTTCTTGTTATTTTGAAAGATAAAGACATTGAACATGTGCAAGTTTGTTTCTCTATTTGGCCAACACCAATGGTTTAGCACCTCCGCTCAGAACTTTTAATGATGCTCCAACTTATTATTTTACAAGACCTGAGTGTGCCGTAATGACTGACAGGAACATAATAAAGGTCATATTTGATTTTTCATGCCCTTAGAGATACATCTTGCCCTGGATGAGGACTAAAAGTTATCGCCTCATCTAGCCCAGATAGATTATACATCAAAGATCATGTTAGGTTATATTGTGTAATTACTTCCTAAACAGTGAACAGTGATTTATAACATTTATAGAATTTGTATTCTGTATATATTTTGAAATATAAAGCCTTGTATTGTACTGTATAAGTACGATAGCTTCAATATAGAATTACTGTGATCCCACTGTTAAATAAAAATCCTGCTTATTTGTGATGAACCCTGTGGGTTGGTCTGGGTATACCTGCCAACAGAGCTCTGGAAATTAATTAATGATTGATTATTTTAAATCCCCTGGGATTAGGCCCTCAAATAACATAATGCTGTTGATTATAGAACACATGTTTTTCATCTTGTCTTTAGATCTAACAGGGACTCTGTCAGAGCCCTGGAAAATCCATGTAATTGAAGAATTGTCATAAACATCCCTAAAGTTTAACAGCAGGTCATCTGGATACAGATTGGACTACTTTCAAATCTGTTGTGCATTTTCTACTAAGCTTTTGCCCAAGGGTGCACACACTCAGTGTGTGTTGCTATTTTCTGGGCCAGCACTCACTTAGAGAATAAATGCTAATTTAAATTCCACTTAGCTGACAACGGAGAAAAATAGCTGTATAGATGAACTGCAAAGTGCATATATTTAAGAAAGCACTTTAAGAAATGAATGATTTAATGAATGAATAAAAACAATGAACAGAAAATGGGGAAACAAATAAATTAACAAACAAGCAAATAATCAAGAACCAATTGTGGTCTGCTGATTTAATGTATGTACTTTGGCACAGAGACCTGCTGTAGATATCCACAAAAATAACAATGTGAGGCTATTTCAGTAAACTTGAACTCACCTTGGGTAAGGCAGGGAGGGATGGAGAGGGAGGCCAGCGTGTCCTGCTGCTGTGTGAATCTGGAATAGAATTAGCTCCAGGGTTCCTCCAGTCAGTAGAGGGTCGACTCTGGTTTGGAACACCAGAAACAGGCTTTCCTCTTGGGTCAACTTGGCTGAAGCTTGTCCTGCCTCTGGAAGATGGACTGGTACTTGTGGATGTTGACACAGTAGTTGACGCAGCTGTACTTGTAGTAGTTGAGGGTGTTTTGACTGAAAATGTAGCTTTAGTACTATCAATAGAAGTAGTTGTAGTAGTTGGGGGAGTAGTTGTGAGAATGGTAGTCACTGAGCTTGTAGTACTTGTAGTGGGATTAGTAATGACTAGAGTAGTAGAACTACCTGTAGAAGTAGGAGTAGTAGAGGGAGGAGTAGATGTAGGAATGGGAGTTGCAGTAACAGTTGTAGAGGAAGTGGATGTAGTTCTGGAAGCGCTAGATGTTGGAATAACAGAAGTAATAGTAGTAGATGTGATGGGATTTATCACTGTAGTCATGGGAGTACTTGTAGTTGTAGTTGAGGTATTGGAAAGTGTATCTTTACGCATAGATATACTGGTACCACTACTGGTAGTACTAGCAGAACGAGTATTCTCAAGAGGAGCTGAGGGTGTTGTAGTAATTTTTGAAGCAGTGGTGGCAGTTGTAGTGGGTATCTTGAAAGTAGAGGATGAGTGAGCCTTGGAAGAATGAGACACATATGTGTGCCCCTCTGTGTGTGTCTGTTTGCCATGTGTATGTGTGTGCATGTCTGGTATGTGTGCCCGTGCAGTCGCAGCGTTAGAGTGAGTGGCTGTAGGTGTTTGTGTATTAAAAAGAGTGAATGCTGTGCTGCCTGGTATGTTATCTGAGTGAGTCATCATGTCTTTATGTGTCTTTGTGTGAGAGGGGGACAAGGAGGAGAGAGAGGAGGGGGAGGGCTCAGGGTTTACAGAGGGAGCCAGGGAGTAAGATAAGGGAATGGCGGGGGAGGCAGTAACCGTGTGGGACAGATGATTGAGTCCCACACCATTTGGAGCACTGAAAGTCTTAATTTGGTCACTTCCTGTCAACACAGTAACTGGAGATGTACTGGTTGATATCACAGACAAAGTATTCACTTCAATTGTGGTAGTGTCAGGGGTCACAGTTTGTGGCATCAGTTTCACAGGGTCAGGGAGTGGGGTCAAAGGTCGCCCCCTGGGTCTGTTGATGATTCGTCTTCGTTGTCCAATCCTTCTGCGAGAGGTCCAAGGGCTTTGGGGCCGGGAGTTTGGAACCAAGTTAGGGAAGAGTCCCTTTCGAGGGCTTTGAAGTCGGGTTCTGGATGGGTTAGGGCTTGCTTCTTGCTCATCTCCTTCCACTGGTTCTGTCACAATTTCATTAGCAGAGACTGGCTTAGATGTAACTTCCTGTGTCTCTGGGTTGGTAACTGTCTCTGTCTGTGGACCTGCCTCAGCAGGTACATGTGTCTCTGTTTCATTCTCTCTGTCTGTCTGTGGTTGTACTGATCTCTCTGTGCCTCTTTGTGTCTCTGTGTCTGTTTGTATCTGCGTTTCAGGGTAAACTGGCTGGAGGCCTTCTTCTTGTAGACTACTGTCATCAATAGATGACCCTTCCGTTTCCACTTGCACTCTTTCCTTCTCGGTAACTCCTTCCCTATCACCTCTACTATTTTCTATCTTGTTCTTTGCTTCTTCTCTTTCTCCTTTGGTTTTAACATTTCCCTCATGTGTTCCTGTGTCTCTATCATTGCCTCTCTCCACTGGTTCAGCTGTTGGATCTCCTGCTATGACTGGCTGGCTGTTATTATTGAGGGCAGTCTTTTGACGTATCTTAGCCAGTAGGTCAGCCCATTTCTGAGGGTCTATCCTTTTTTTGTTTGTGCTAACTCTACGTCTGTTGTCAAAGTGGTTTCTTCTTATTTCTGTGGTGGATAAAGGCCTCCCTGCTTTTCTCAGGGGGCCTCCTCCTCCTCTTGCTGGCCCACGTCTTCTGGGTTTTCCAGCTGGATAATTTTGATTTACGTGGATAGGTCTCAAATACTTCCTGTTGGCAACAGGAGATCTCACATCCTCTTCCTCTTCGTCCCCTGACCCTTCCTCCTCTATAGTTGGACGTAGCAATGGGGCTCGTATCTGGGTTGACCTGCCAGCAGCTGACTGTGGGCCTCTAGGAATTGAAGTCCTAAGTGGTGGGGCATATTGTGGATTTAATAGAAGCTGAATGGACAGATAAGCTGAACCATAGTGACTGAGTGCAATGCAGCGATATTGACCAGCATCATTCAGAGAAGGGTGAGGCAGAAAGAGACTCCCATTCGATTGTAGAGTGACTCCACCTGACACAGCTAACCCCTGTCGTACTATGTTCCCATCCGGTAACATCCAACTAATATGAGGTGCTGGTGAACCAGATGTCTTGCAGGACAGATTGACAGGTTCCCCTGCAATTCCTGTGACAGGAGGGCCCACTTGCTCTCCAGTGGGTGGAGTAGAAGACTCCTCCACTGCAAGACGCAGAGTGAGAACATCTACATCCCTTCCAGCCTGGGCTACGCAGTAGTACAGTCCGGCATCTGCGAGATTCAATTTCTGTAGAAGTAAACCAGAATCTGAGGCGCTGAGCCTACCATCAGAGCTAACGGAGGGGGAGATAAGTTTAGATCCATCTGGGAGAATCCACTGTACACTGGGGTTACCAGAACTGAGAAGAGGGCAGGAGAGTTGTACCCTACTGCCTGCTACTGCTGCCAGTGCTGTGGTGGTATGGTTAGTCAAAATGAGAACCCATGGGTGAGAAGTAGGGGAGGATGATGAGGTGTGAGAAATGGGGTCAGGATGAGCAGATGCTCGAGTCGAGAGTTTAAGGTTAACTCTGTGTCTGCTGGACTGTGCTCTGTTAAGCTGAATGCTGATGGCTGACTGTAGTAACCAGTGCGGTTTGGCTTTAACTGAAGCTTTGACTCCAGTATGGTAGTGTCCTTCTGTCTCTGCTGCCTGCCTGTAACGGTATGCCAATCCTGGGGCTTTACTCAGCATGATTTCCCTCTGAAGCTGAACTGCTGTCTCACTGTAATAAGCCAAGATCCTCCAAAGTTTCTCGTAGCTTTCTCCCTCCACAGGGCAATCCAAGGAGAGTGACAAAGCAAGGGGAAGAGGAGAAGAAGAAAGAGACAGATCTGGAGGAGGAGCAATATCTGGCGAGTTTGTCGAGTGAGTGACATTGCAACTCAGATCAACGCTGTTCCCCTGTTGATCAGAAAGACCCAGTGAGGCAGCACCCAAAGGCTCCCTGAAAGACTCCGTGTCATGGATTTCACTGAGGTCTGCCTCAAGAGATGTATCTCTTCCTGGGGAGGAGATGATGGGTACCGTGCATGATAGGTTAGTCTGTTCCAGCAAGCTCTGTCCTTGAAGGTAATTGGGTGAATTGCAGATTGGGCGCTGAGGACCTCTGGAATATTTCATTAAGCCTTAATTGAGAAAAAGAGAAAAAGAAAATTATGTCGTAACAGTCAGTGTGCATGCCATATTAGCTTTATATAACATCACAACAACTATACAAACATATTAGTGCACATTTTACCCATCTGCACCCATCTAATTATGTCATTTATTAGTAATGGAAGCTCTTCTTAAGCATTTATGTCTTTATATCTCACACTAATTACATATGGTTACTTCATAAACTCCTAAACCTGAAATATGCATCACTCCATTAGCACACAGCTCTCATTAGCTGATATCTCAGCTGTCTGCACACATCAGTGGTGTCATCATGGATTAGTCACAGCAGGTTAAGACTGGCATATCAATGAGACACATTTCACAGTGCCAAAGTCTTTCACTCTTTCACATCTCTATAAAAGCAACAAGACAGGCTGGAAAAGTTTCAGAAAATAAGGGGAACAGAGAGGCAAATGATGAAAAGCAGGCAGGAAGATTTCAAAGGTATAAAGACAACAAAACCAGATGTAGGGCTTTGTATCTGAAAGTAATAAAACCTCAAATGTCTATTATCTGTAAAGTTGACATATGACGCTACATATAACAGGAATAAAAAAAAAAAAATAAGCCTTTTGTCTTACTAATGATTGCCAATGTTCCCCCTCACTGTTCCTTTCTTGTTTTCCTTTTATGTTTATGATTTAGCTTTTCAAATGAAACTTTGTAAATTGGGGGTTAAAGTAGAAAATTTAGTCATTACCATTACCAATATTTAGCCATTACCAATACTGTAACTGGCAGGCTTAACATTACACCAGAGAAGGAAAAACTCTGTGTTATGTGGGTTAGGAGACATGAAATAAAACATGAAAATGAAGTTAATTTTAGGTTTTATTGTTATTTATACGAACATTCATTAAATGTCCTTAATCAAGGCAGATTTCTTCTGATTAGATGATTATCACAGACTTGATTTGTGTTTAGGAAGGGAACATTCTTTGTTGCAGACTTGTGTAAAGCTTGGGAGAGGAGACAAAGCTCCTATACCTCTATCAATGTATAAGTCCTTGCGGGCTGGGCATTTTGTCTGCATGACACGAATAAAAATCAGTCAATTAATTCAATCTATGTGCTGCTGTAATTTTCATCATTTACATTAATGAAACTGGCTAGAAGGCAAGCCAAATGGCCATCACAAAATGGAAATCAAGTAAAAGCAAATGATATTTCACATGCCAATCACCTGGGTGAGCCAGACTCCAAGCAAGAAACCAATTCATGCTGCAGTCGCAACTCCACGGGTTAGCGTGCAGCACAAGAGTGTCCAGTAGGGGTGCTGTCATTAGGGTCTCTCTGGGTAGAGAGGTTAGACTGTTGTTGGACAGATCCAGGTGTCTAGAGAAGAGAAGGATGGACATGAGGACGAGAAAGGGAAAAAGGAAAGGAGCATCAGACATTACTGTTACATGAGAAACAAAAAGAAATCAATCAATTATCACAATATTACACCTTAGAAATAGTTTTACCATTTTATATTTTGTTGTAGCTTTGTTGGTAGTTCAACCCAAATTAAATGTTAGACATACCTTTATTGTTGTTTTTGAGATTTTTATAATGTTTGTTACACTAATTGCCCGTGCATTAGAAGTTAGGTGTTAGAAAGACTTTCAATTTCTTTATTTTGACTTACAAAAGAAGAAAACATGAAGAATATGAAATCAAGTTGCTTGTTTTGGATTTAGGTTAAGACTGCAGGAAAATGTAGCAGTAACAGATTTTACATACAAAAGATGGTTAACACTCCAGCATTTCAAGTAAGGTTATTTCTGCTAACTGCACTGCTGCTACCTTCATCCAACACTGATTGTTGCATTATATTATTCAAGTGTCAAAGCTCACCTCAGTGTAGAGTAGAAATATGTATTCAGGAGGGACAGTGTGCACAAAGCGTGAGGGTGCAGTTGGTGCAGCCTGTTCCCTTGCAGACGCAGTAGACTGAGGCTGGGCAGCTGGAGCAGCACCCGGGGGTGGATGTGCTGGAGGAGGTTGTGATCTAAGTAGAGGCGCAGCAGTGAAGTCAGGCCAGAGAAGGTTAGAGATGAAGAAATCTCCCTCAGCTTGTTGAAGCTCAGCTTTAGTATCTGTGGGGTTGTGGAGGGACATGGAGGGAAACATGAGTTTAGACAAAGAAACAGATAATAGACAGTCAGTATGTTTACACACATGCTATACTCTGATTTTTGTCTGTAATGTGATTAAAGTATAACTTACCACCATACTGAAAACTTTGTTATTGCTGGGGTGTACTCTGGTGTGTTCAGTACACTCTGACATCACTTTTGGGGTATGCTCAGGTGCAGCACATGAGACTCTTTGGACTGAAGAGTACTCTGAGTACACCCTTCAGCAAGGTGAGAACTTCAACCAGTACAAGTCAGCAAAAACAAGGTTTTAAGCATGGTGATAAGTTACACTTTAAGGTAAAAATGGGATGTGGTGGGATGTAATGAGACATGACGGAATTAATAGGATTATAAGAATTAATAACATGGTTTGCAGAATATGTGTACATGACTAATTGTTTAATTGGCTTATGGGAGGACGTATACCAGGCGAGGAAATGCTACTGTAAGATGGCATAAGCGGTTACATGCTCGAGCAAAATTTACTTACAATCTTCTGATCTAGGTCTGTTACTCAGAGTACACCAGCATCAATTTATGCCTACTTCTGTCTTATATTGGCTAAAATGGAGTAGAATCGCATTTTTAACATGTGTAAATGTACTGATTGAGGTTGAGACAAACAATATGCTACAGTATGTTCAAAAGGCTGTCAGTGAACACCACATTTATCATCTGAACTTTATGACAGTTATGATGGGGGGGAGGGGAAATTGGAATGAGGATGAAAGGAGGTGATGGTTGCCTTGTAAACAGATCTGACTGAGAATGCACCCCACAGTTTAGCAAAAATAGGAACAAAATCTTCAAGCGACACACTATCTAATGTCTAAAAACTCAGAAAAATACCCACAGCATATAACAATGTAGTTTAGCAGGTCAAACCAGGAATCTTTAACAAGTTCAAAGGGGAAATTTAGCCTTTTATCCTTGGAAGAAGGCCTTTGAGGGTATGCTGCTATTCTTGTCATGTGTGAAGAAACGACCAAATACTCGACAGACAGAACACAGAAACCAAACTGTGGAATTCTGTTTCTGTGAGGCTTATGATAAATCTGCTATCCAGGGAGGCTACTTAGTTGGAAAAGTTCCAGCTGCTGACAGATCTAGTACATGAAGATGTCAACCACATGGAAATATGGATCCTATTATCACACAATGGCAAATATATCAGCATCTGCCTGGGAGATGAAGGGAATAATTGTTTGTTAAGTAATATCACTTCCCCTGGACTGCTAACTCTGCACTTAGGATGCTGCTGAAATGTCAAGAGTGTTTCCTGCCAGCGAGCAGAGAAATGACTGTTGGTATATAAATTATGTATTCATTGTCGAGAAATTAGGAACGTTTGCTAAAAACTGGAACAGAATTTGGATTACAGTTCAAATGTCCCATCTGTCATGAATCTACAGTGTATTGCTGCTGGACTCATATCAGTAGTTACACATATCAGTGTATCAAACATTTTAATGATCTCTACATTTCTACAGTACACGCTAAAGGTTCATTCAGACCTGTAGTCAATTAGTTTTTAACTTTTTTGTATTTTTTTGTATTTGGTTCAGTCTGTTTTGAACCAAAATCTATAAACAAAACCACGTGAGAATGCTCATTCTTGTCATTGGCCAGAAATGCCTGGGGGCGGGAGCAAGAAAATCAAAACAGGAAGAAGCTACTGTGTAACATTGAATAATAACAGAACTGGCATATGCTCCATCCACCATAATTTTGGTGTATTAGGTAAGCTTTATATGTTACAACCTTTTCAAAACATCAATTTGATCAAAATCCATGTTGTCTTTAACTGTTGGCTGAGAAAGTAGATCTGCTGCAGTTGCAAAATTAAAAAAAACAAACTAGAATTTAATTCATTCATTCTGATTCTATTACTGCAACATCAGTCTTTGCAGTTGTTGATCTTCTGTCAGTTTACCTGTAGTGATTTCATGTCTCGAAACACTCCATCTTGAATGTGGTGGAGGTCGTTCCCATGCAGCATTAGCAGCTCTGCCTTTTTCAGCCCAGCCAGGGAATTGTCAGAAATCCTTCTAATGCCATTAAACCTGTCAGAGCAAAAAAAAAAAAAAAAAAAAGAAAAAAGAAAATCAGCAACACCAACCCATCACATAATCAATCAGATGACCAATAAAAATAACTTCCAAGGAGACATTGTTTTAGCATTTTAGTTTCTGTAACTTTGTTTGACAGCTTTAATTCGATATTCAGCTGGGTTAATAAACATTACTTTATTTTAAAATTTAAAAAGTTTATGTATTCCTGGTTGCATTCATGTGTGCATACTTGTGTGTTTTTATTCAAGGTTGCTTGTGTGTGTGTGTCTGTGTGTGTGTGTGTGTGTGTGTGTGTGTGTGTGTGTGTGTGTGTGTGNCCCTAAGTTTATGCGGCGTGTGTGTACAGGCAGGCCAGGAGGTATATTGAGCAAAGAACGGAAGGTGCAGTGGACTTCTCTGGCCTGGTAGCAGTTACAGTTTCTGGGACAGGCCTGACCGTGGGGAACCACAAACCCCAACACCAATATGGCCATGGCTGCCGCTGGCCCACACACACTCTGAAACATCTTCAGAGGAAGCTACACTGAGGTGATCACTGTCAAAGAAAAAGAAAGACAAGAGCCACTGATGGAGAGAATTTGGAGCTACCAAACCAGAGATTTAGATGTGCCAAAAATCCAGTACAGAATCAAGACGACCCCNCCCATCAGTAACAGAGACACACCCCTTTAGGCATGACAGAACAGATAAAACGGAAATCATAAAACATAAAGAGATAATGGAAAGACAGGTAAAATTAGACCTTATTTAAACTTTATCACACACAATGGTGAACTCAAGGTCATATATTATAGTTAATTTAACCATGAGGCATCCATAAACCTACAATCCTGAGCTCCATAACCCATATGTTCAATGGCCTTACTTCTGTTTGACCCCTTCCAAGTTCCATCTCTCCATCTCTCTCTCATCCTCTGTTTCTGTTACCGCCCTCTATCTATAACTTTCCGTCTGTCAGTCTCTCTCTCTCTCTCTCTCTCTCTCTCTCTCCTTCCTCCAGCCTTCTCTCTGTCAGTCCCCCTCTCTTTCTCTCTCTCTCTCTCTCAATCTAAACTCAACTAAACTAACTAACTAAACTAAACTAGAATCGCACAAACCACTTATTCCATTCCAAATGATCCATTCCTATACCTTTTTAACTCGAAGCTGAAAAAAGTAAATTATGCACTTTAGCAAGAAGCTTCTGAGATGAACAGATTACTGTAATGCATTGTCAGGTTAGCATACCTTGAAATCCTTATCAGGAGGAGTGATTTAATTCTCTGAATTATTCATTTTCCCAATCGGTTCCTGTTTAAATCCAACAACGCTCTCGGAATTTTCATATTTTATTAACCATTCAGTTCTTCTTCCATTAGTTTGTTAAACGATTCCAAAAAGGTGTCACCTCAGAAATCACTAAATCCAGCAAAGAAAGTTTCTTAAAAGCCTCGGAAAGTACTTCTGTGAACTACAATGTGCGTCAAAATAATAAATCTCCCGTGATAAATTCCAACAGGTTTTCTTGCGCCTCTCCCAGAAAGTGAAGGAGCGCAGGAAGCGACAGGCGTACTATTTGCAAACGCGTCTGGCACTGCGTGAATGTGAACGCGCGCATGTCTGTGTGTGTGTGTGTGTGTGTGTGTGTGTGTGTGTGTGTGTGTGTGGTGCGCGCGCGTGCGTCTGTGTGTATAGGAGCATGTGAGTGTGTGTTTGAGAAGAAGAAAGGGGACTGGACTGAAGTGAACTTTTGAGAGAGGGTCTGTGTAGGAGGGGCGTTCTGGAGACGCAGAGGTAAAAGGACGCAGAAAAACAGTACACAAAGCTTAATGTGTGTTCCAGGCTGGTCTTGTCTTATTTTCAAACACATGATGGAAGTCTATAAAAACATCTTCCTGAGGAGCAGCAACTCATTTTACACTTCTCCAACTTCTCTGCTTATATCTCCCCCATGATTTAATCAGGAAGATCATCTGTTAAAGTTAATAATGGCTTTTACCTGAGTTCCTTTTATCCTGAATGTGTGCTAATATATTTATTTATTTATTTATTTGTTAAAACAGTCACATAAAAAACTACACACAGCCTGTCTTTGTCTCTGTTATGTTTGTTTTAGAGGTTCGGGGCAGTGACTGAAGAGATTTTAGCACGCTCCTGAGGAGTTAGTGGCTCCATTCCATTTCCATTTGACCCCATGAAGCACAATGCCAGACTGAACAAATACTTGACAGGGTCTTGCTGGTAGATTTCCAACTTAACCTACAGTTGCTCTCCTGTAATCTGGGTTTGGGCAACTAAATAAGGATCTCTCAGGGTCTCAGGTACCCCATAACAATCTCACCTCCTTCTGAGAGACTTAAATGATGGGAGAACATAAATAGACTGATTCTCCTCAGCTGTTGTCTCCTGTAAGCCCCCCACCCCCATCCTCCTCACACCCCTTTGAGGGTGTGCCGTTGTATGGCAGAGTGTGTGAGTGAGTGACAAATGAGTGGACGAGCCCATAGCCACCTTTACACATGGGACCCACAGTATTGCTGGATTTAAGGCGTAGTGGTTTTTAGCATTTTGGCCAGAGAAAGCTTCACATCCATTCTGTTCATAAATAATAATTCTAAATTGATTTGTTGGCAGCACAGTACTGGAGAAGGCTGTTGTGAATTCTCACGCAGGCAGCCTAAATCACGGATTGTAATGTGTATGTTGAAATCCTTTATTTCCTCCGCCTCCCCTCCAGCTGTGTCAACACGCTACCCATCACATAAGGGAGAGCTATACAGTAAGGGGGAGGAGAAGGGAGATATATTTTTTATTCACCAGCTGATTTTTCTTTTGTGATTTTTCACTGTGATAATAGATGACCCAATGTCCACCACCTTAACGCTGGGTTTCTGCAGGCTGTGTTAGTCTGTGTACAATTAATAGATCTCATACTGCATTGCAACGTAGACAACTGTAAAAAAAAAAAAAAAAAAAAAANGGAAGGAAGGAAGGAAGGAAGGAAGGAAGGAAGGAAGGAAGAATGAAAGGAAGGAAGGAAGAAAGGAAGGTAGGAAGGCATATCACTGACTTGTGGACTGAGTAACCAACATGCATATTACAACTTTGATTCTAATCCAATTAAGGCAATAAATCTCTTTTTTCAAGCTCATGTAAATTTCATAATTAATCAACACTGGTTGACACTGAGGAACAAACCTAGATTATGTGATTATGTCAATTTACTGAAGCATGGAAATGCTGCATTGAATTACCGTCAGCATAAGCATTCTGCACCTAGTGTACTTCCTCTTGTAAGATGATTAAGCAACCAGTCGCATACATGCAGTGAATGAAAGTCATATTGATTTCTTCCATGTATATGTCTTACTGCTTTTTTTTTTTCTTAGAGACAAAAATTGGAATATAGTTTGCATGTAAATGTACTGACTGGATGAATGCATAAAGTGCGAGAAGGTGAAAAGAGAACAGACGGAGAGTGAAGAAAGGTAGGTAATACTGTGGATTTAATGAAATGGAATGAATGAATGGCTTACTCACTGCCTTAATCAGTTTTACTGTCACAATCCTACAACTAGAGTACATGGTAAATCCTAAAATGGACAGTAAAGGGTAAAGGTTCTCTCTCTCTCTCTCTCTCTCTCTCTCTCTCTCTCTCTCTCTCTCGCTCAGGTTCAGTGCTTTTAAATCAAGGCCAACTATTAAACTGCTGAGTCATGTATTTGGGAAATGAACATCTTCTGGTTCTGAGTGACATATGATTTCAAATTATATGCATTATGCAATGTTTTTGATCAATAACTTTGATGTGTGAATGAAGTCTGATCCAAAAATACAAATTTAAATTGAGTGTTGTGTTGCTCTGGTGTCAGCGTCACTTTTATATTTTATCTTTCTTTATTGTTTTTACTCTTTTATTTAATCTGATTTTGTACCTTTTTCTTTAGAGACACAATATAGGGGGGAGAGAGAAGAAAGAAGGCTCAGGCAGAAGTATTTGCATTAAGTTATTACACAAACTTTGATTAAATTTAACTGTACTGCTATCACAGAAACATGACCGTTTATTCATTTTATAAAACTTGAGGGGCTATGGTGCACTATGGAAAGATAGAATTTAAGAAAATGAAAATATCATGCACATGCCCTCACAGCCCTGCTTTCAGTCAGTCCTTTCTAAAAGTGAAAAGAGGAACAGAGAGATCAGAAAGGGCAGGGAGCCAGGAGCTATCCTTAGAAGAACCAAAACTTTCAGTTATGTTCTTCATGACCTCAGGGCTCTGAGCAAGTTGAAACTCTGTGCTTATAAAATGCTGCTTAAAGACAAAAACATATTTCCTCCTTCTCCAGCACAGACCTTGGTCACGTAGATTTGGAATTTAGATTTATTTCAGCATTTTTGAAAGGTCATTTGTCTGCTACACTCAAGATGGCTGCCATCGTGTGTCTGTTATCACAGAGTTAAGTATGAGCTTGATGAATGGCACAAAGACCTGTTCTTTTCACTCTCTCACACTCTGATACTTTAAGTTTCAGAAAAGCTATAAATTTTCTGTTTCCTGTGAGGAAACTCAATCATTTAATGATACCAGGAAAGGATAATACTTAACTAACAGCTTCAAAGTTTGACTTGAATATCTGAACTGTGTGATTTCAGCTAATTGAAACCGTGGATCAATAGGTTCCAATGACCATAACAACACAACTGTTTTAGATTCATGGTTTAAATGAATGCCAGCCTTCCTGTACTTTGAAGCTGGGATACTTTCTTTATGCTGGATGGCTAGGTGTGGCCCCAGGACCAGGCTTGCGGGCTATTATTGATTGAGGTTACAGCACTCCATGGGGTCAAGGCTCATTTGGCTGAGAGGCTGCTGCTTGGTGGCCTAGTAGGGGGCTGGGCTGTGTAGTCATTGCCCCAGTGGATTAAAGGTTGGATGGTCAAAAAAGGGTATAGTTTTAAAACAGAACTGTGTGTATTCTTTGCTTGAAATGAGTCACTTGAGCCGCTGGAGCCTCATTGTAGCATTAATATCAAGAAACAGAACCTGAAGTTTCTCTTTTGGACTTAACCTTGGCTTATTCTGTGATGTAAAATGTTAATGCTCAATAAATAAAGTCTAAAATGTTTTTTTTTTCTTACTTAAACCTAAAACCATGTTTAAGTGTGAGTAAAACTGTCACCAAAACACAGATGTGAGATTTTGTGGCCTTAGGTTAAGTTTAGTTTAGTTTATTTATTTACACATACATAAAAAAAGAAAAATACAAAATTACATAAACAAAAAGGGAAAGTGATGGAGAAAATACAGAAAAAGAAAAAAAAAACATCAAGGGGCTTATACTAGCAATTCTCCAGAACATGCATGTCACTATTTAATTGATTGGAAAAAGAAAAGAAAATAAGAAAAAAAGAAAAATATCTGATATAATAAATTTAGGTTGGAGATACTGTAGTAATGGAGGGCAATAGTACTGCAGCCATAGAAAGATTACTGTAGATGTGGTCTACAGGTCTAAATCTGGACTTTAGATGGACAGAGGGACGTAGTGGTGAACAACTTCTTGACATCTAATTTATAATAGATAAGTTAATGTAGTAAACTTGAAAATGAATCATCCTAGAGAATCCATTGAGCAAAACATTAGCAGACTAGCAGCACAGGAATTATGGTTTTTAGAAGTTATTCATCTTTCTCCAGTACAAATGCTCAATATCAGTTAATATCACCAAATTATTAATCAGTTGAAAATTAGGGAAGGGACAGCAATCAAATAAGATTATTCAGTGAAAGCAAATGATGCACATAACCAACGTCCCACTGTGGTATCCTTGAATGAGTAAATACCACTCATAAGTAACAGAATAGTGAACATAGCTTAAGGTCCTTCATGCTCGTGATCCACAGGCCAGAGCAGACAGAGAGGTCAATGCAAAAAAGAAGAGAGAGAGAGAGAGAGAGAGAGAGGCTGAAGGAAACTGGAGGGGAAATGTTTTAGAGAGTTTTGATTTGTCTTTAGAGAGATAAATCAAGACTGGAGTGCAGTGAGCTGGATGTCCACTGCTGAAGATGTAGCTAATATTTTTCAGCAGGCAGCAGTGAAGTGCTGCGGCATTATTGCTCCATCCTCGGGAGAAATTATTCATTCTATTTTTGTCTTTTTAAAATCTGATAAAATAAGGAAAGATCCAGCAAACTAGTTGTTTATAAGTTTGTGTAACTGTTGTCTTATTAAGATGTACTTTGAGACGTTTGAAAAAGATTACAGGCAGCAGTAAGTACGACACAAAATAGATGAATGTTGACTGAAACCATGTTCTCTGTGGAGCATCCCACAAGAATGACAGTTTCAGGGCTGGAGCCACCCACCCTGAAACAACCAATAACAGCCCTGTTAAGCACTGTGGATAAACAAAGAATGTCTTCCAAATGATCGATTTATGGCATGAGAAACCAGAAGGTCGCAGGAAGACAGGAGATGAAGGGGAAGAGAGAAAAGTGACAGACGAATGACATGTGAGATATGGATAAAGACATAAATTTGTTCATGGACAAGGTTAGGGTCAAGAAGGTAAGCTGACATAAGGCCTTCACGGGGAAGAAAGAGACACAGACAGGTCCCAGGTCCAGGCCTGGATGGAGGAAATGAAGGAGAGAGAGCTGATGAAGAGCAGGGACAGAAGAGGGGGTCCATGAGGGTTGAGGAAGTCAAGGAGTTCAGGAAGATCAAGAGAGGTGGGGGTCTGCAGTGTGGAGGTTCAGGAGGCACAACGTCTGGTGGCCTGCTGTCTTTTAGTTATGCGTTCCATAACAGGGGCTTTAAATCAGCAGGAAACACCAACACATACAAAGCGTCAATAACAAAGGCTCAGGTGGAACGCCTCCTTGTTTACTCCATCAAGTCTTTCTTTAATGCCCTGACATATTTTTCAGCTCTTCTTTTTCTGTCCCTCTTGCAGTTTCTTCTAAACTGCTTCTAAACCTGCATCTCATTAGATAAATTGCATGATGTCAGCTTTGTGAGACACAAATAGAACTGAACAAACCCAGCATAAATAATTTGAAATACAAACTGAATTAAGCATCTCAGGGACATGCTTTTTACTATCTCAACTCCATTTTAGCCCATGAATTACTCAGGGCCACCTACTGTAACAGTCAAAACAATAAGGAATAGATTAGCCATCCTTATGATATTGCCCTTTGGTTAAAAGGGCAATATCATTAAAGTAATGATATTAAAAGTATCAACCAGTTATTTTTGGAGACTACTGTCATATATTTCATGTGAAATCAAAGTGTGTGTGTGTGTGTGTGTGTGTGTGTGTGTGTGTATATATCATGTTTTTTTTTTTTCAATCATTTGATTGTTCACTCAATGGATAAACAATATAACTCTCCCTGCTTCAAAAAGCTGCTAACCCCCTGAGCAACTGAATTACTAGGAATCTCAGTGGAGTGATTTATTGTCTGGCTTTTTCACCCTAATGAGAATAAAATTCTGCAGGAAATCAAATTTATGGACAAAAGTGGTCAAATTAGAAGAACTTCAATATTAGTGACCTGTCCATAGTCTAAAAACCTTGGTATTACTTTAAATCACAGTTGAATCCTGAGTGCTCCATGGGGTCAAGGTTCTCAGTTCACACAGAACTCCACTGTCTGTGCTAGTGTATCTTAATTAGAGACCTAAAATTCCTCACAGAGCTGTTTCTGCTGCAGCCTCTCATGACAAGCAGCACTAGATTTTATTGAACCTGAATCCCAGGGTAAGACTACAAATTTCCCCTATTTGCCTTAAACAGTTGAGGAACCCTCAGTGCACAAGCAGATGGATTCCTATAGACTAAATCATGTTTTTTAATGATCTTTTACTTTTAAGTGACTCCATCTGAGCTGTAGCTATTTAGACAGTCAATTACTCCAATTGGTGCAATTTAATGTTGAGCTCCATAAAATCTATTCACATGGAAGTGTGAGCAAGCTGCAGTACTAACTACCTCAAACACTCCAGGCCTTTTAGAGGGCTTTTCAGCTGTGCTGTTGTTATGCAAAGCCCTTCAGGCTTTCTTTCCCTTTGTATTCATATCCTGTGGTTTAATGCAAACTACAAGCTTCTTCAGACTAATTCAGCTCAGTTAGAGTGCTCATGGAGAGCGTCTGAGAAAAACTTTAACATGGGAATGTCACACTTGTGCTTGTGATTTGTACTGACATAGCTTAAATGGGACTAAGGTCCCATTTACATTTTAACATGTGATCTATATCCAGATACATTATAAGGGAAAATACTAGCTAATATAAGGTAAATGCATATTTTACAAACAGAAAATCCAATAGTTCAAACTATGATTGGATCTCAGTCATGACTTGGCACATTCATGAGATAATATCTACCCACAAATTGAAAACTCAACCCTTCCTCATCATCTTTTCACTCTCTTGTTGATAAAGTTATTTTAAACGGAAAGTTGTGACTTGCATTAATTGGTCCTGCACCTGGAACCTTGGCAGTGACATCTCACAGAAAAATGTTATTAGTATATTAAAAATAAAAAATAAAATAAAATAATAATAATAATAATAATAATAATAATAATAATAATAATAATAATAATAATANAAATAAAATAAAATAATAATAATAATAATAATAATAATAATAATAATAATAATAATAATAATAATACAGGAAGTTCATCTGTGGAACAAGGATGAAAGACAAGCTGCCTAATGACCTAACTACTGAGATTTTTTTTTTGTTGTTGTTGTTTTTTGATGCAAGGTGTAGATGCAAGTCGTGATATTGGATATCATTATCCAGGTAACGCATCCAGATACTGAGATCACACTTTAATGTTGTTGAAAAAAAAGCACAGTAGTGCACACACATACTTAGCTGTTTTGTTGTATTTTTACCCAACATTCACCTATGTTGATGCCACATAAAAGCACAATGTCTCATTTTTACTGCTATAAAAATTAAGATTGAAGCTTTATTCATCTTCATAGGGAATTTCCATTTTTCCATTCAACAATCTCTATAGTGAGGTCACTTCATGTTTAATACTGAATATTACCCATTTAGCTGGTCACTAATTTGCTCAAGGACACTATGTCAGGGTGGGTATTTGTTGACATGTGGCAGGAACCAAGGTCATTAAAAGGTCATTTAAAGAAAACTCTAAGCAACAACAATTTTGCATATTCTATCCTTCTATCTGCAAGAATATCAGTTGTGGAAGATATGTTATAAAGATTTATTTTTTGTATCCTGGAAACAGACAAAATTCAAATTTTTTTTTACATCTCAAAAAATTTTAAATCATATTCTGCCTTAAAACACAAAATATTTCAGAGTCTGACTGGGAAGCAGAGACCATAAATTGGAAAGAAATGTCATTCCACAGCTTGCCATGGCAAATTAGCTGGTGTACCTAATAGTGCTAAAAATGGCAGCTGGTCGTAGATCCTAGAGAAAGGATCTGGATGTGCTCTTCTAGGATATATATGAGAAAAGTGGCTCGGAACTGCTTCATTATACAGTATGACAGACACATGCAGATAGAATTTTCACAAAACAGCATAAATAACTTTAGAATATAAGATGAATCAAGCACTTGAGCAACATTATTCTCAGACTTAGTCAGGCTGAGGGAAGCATAGCCTCTAGAGAATGAAAGAGACTAATTTGGATTCAGGCTAGGAGGCAAAAGAGCGTCAGCCTGTCTGTCAGTGTTAGAAAGATGAAAATAACTGATCTTGCCACCAGTTCACATTTCCACACAAATACACACAAGCAGCACTAGTAAACACCCAGATAAGGAGCCAAAGACTTTTTTTTTGTCGAAACATGGACAAACACACACTCCTCCTCTCCTCCCTGCCACACAGAGACCTAAAAAGGGACACACATTCACATCAGCACAAGCATACATGCACACAAGCTCCAGACACATTAGCAGCCACATGCGTCAGACATGCAGAAACTGTAATTATCTCAGTGGAACATTTTACATTGATCCTTCCGGCAGGCACCTAGACCTGCTGTTTAATGGCTGCCTTGCTCAATATGGAATTGAAATGCTTGATTAAACTCTTTTCTGTCAATGATTATAGCTCATCAAGTGTTTTGTTATTTTTAATTGAGGTTTTTTAAGTCTAACTTGATTTTATCCTCTCTGCCAGTATTTAAGTTTCTGGCTTGCCATAATCCTTCCTTCTCTTCATTTTGGCCCTTCATCACTTGTTCACTATTCATCATAGGTGTAACTCATGCCTACATGCTTACAAATGGTTATGTTAGCAGAATTATCTCATTAGTTTCAAGTGTTTCAAGTGTCAAGTGTAAAATAGTTTTTATGAGTTAGTTTTGTTTTTTGTTTTTTTTTTTTCATCTATATCCTGTAGGGCTACTATGCCTCAACAAGAACCCCAAAATTACAAAGTACAAATGAAAATATGTCACTGGTCAGTTCAGTTCAGAAATCTTGCAAAGTATAAAACTTTGGTCCTATGCTTGAAGTTTGGAGGAGACATTTCAAGGTGGTTTGGCTCTAAGCTCGTAGGTCTGGGTTGTATTTGTGTGTTAGAAAAGCTGCTAGGGCGTTTCTGATCTGGATCTGAAAAAGTCAACTTAATTCTGTTCTGCTAGAAATATAATCCTTCATCTCCTTCAAGAGCTTGTCTTTTGAATTAGCCCTAAGTGTGACTGAGATGAAGGTTGCTGATTAAACTCACTCTAGTGGAAACGCTATCCTTCATATACTTCAAGAACTTGTATTTCTAATTAGTTCAAATTATAGACTGGCCATCTATCATTCTGGCAGGCACTGGAATTGGCTGGAGTTCAAGGCAGGAAAGTGATTCACCCTCTGAGGAGGTTACAAACTTTGCAAGCCCAATTGAAACCTGTGACACGTGTTGCATATGATCAATCAACTGTTTAAGGATAGGACATTGTTCCTAAATATCCTGGATAAACAAAAACTTTTCTATAATGACCTCTAATGCTTCTTGGTATTTATTTTAATAAAATGTCTCTTCATTATTCTCATGTTTCTCAAATTAAAGGGCAGGACCTTCAGGGGATTGGGCAGCAATTTATGGTGGTTCCATGTGTGATTTCTTTAATGAGTCTCGGTTCTATAACAATAGAGTACATTTTACATCTGGGTCCTATGTGGAAATGTTGTGTTAGCAAAACGGTTGATCCTCATCCATCACTTCTGCTATATTTACACTGCCAGGTACAAGTGACCCAGTTCCAATGTTTTGCTCACGTGGCGCGTATCAGATATGCATTATGAACATGTAAACAGTTAAAAGCACGTCTACCAGTGTGACATCTAAAGACACACTCTTCTGCTTTGTCTGAAACATTGCTGCATATGTCCAAGCTGCTCTTATGCTTCTTCTCCACCATAAAATTTGATTAACTCATTATGGACCTTTAAAGATTCTCTAGAAGTCATTAACTTGCAATTATTTCTGTCTCATTTTGGCCCATTTCAATGTTGTATTTACCTCCATCTCAGAAACTAAACCCTTGTTTTTCACATGTGACTTGTTTCAGGTCTAAAAACATTGCAGTCCAGATATGGGTCATTTTAAAAAAGATGTAAAGAGGATATCAAAAATTAGATATATGCAAAAATTGGAATTTGGCTGTAAGACCTGCTGTGTGAATGTAGCCGTCTCATCTATAAAGTTTGTGTTTCTCTGCTCCAATTTGAAAATATTATCTTCTTGTCAGATAGTTTGATAAATATCTGGATTGATTTAACTACTGTACAAAATATATACTAATGAGATATGAGGTGAACTTTAATGCTGTCACTGACTAAATGTTCTCCAAACTGCAAATGGAGAGCAAAAATCTGTAACAGCTGTTTGTTAGGTGTAGAAGCAACACATATGATGCAGATATATTGTTATATGATGATAATAGGTTTATTTACTTTATAATAGACAGAATAAGTCTATAACCCTTGTATACACACTACTTTGCAGCCACACAGCAAGTTTGCCAACAGGAAGTTCTTTTCAATGGAAATACACTGTAGGAGTGTTTGGGTGGATTCAGTGACAGGCATGTGAATATGTGGCTTTAAAGGTTTTAACCATGACTTCATCCCTGATCAAAACATCTTTTGATATAAAAAGGACTTTTAAGACCCAGGCAGAGGCGCTGGTACTTTGATGCCAAGATAAAGTCCTGGAAATAATTATTTTCAGCTTCAGAGTTGAAGATAAATGTGCTGAAAGTAAGCACAAATCTTAAGAGCAAGGGTTTTTTGTTTTTTTTTCCACTGAAAAACTTATATTAGAATAGATTCCACTTTAATGATCCCAGTGCAAAAAATTTCATTGCTGCAGCAGAGAGTGGGGTCTATGTGAGAATGTGATATATAGGAAATTCTGAAGAAAACACAGTAAGTAATTACAGCAAACAAAAACCTACATTCATATAGCGCGTCCTCATTTACAGTTTTACAGGGTGGGCAGATGTGAAAATGGGAGTGAGAACCCAAAGAGACGACATGAAGTACTCATTAAGATGAATATTAACACATCTGCCAGTTCACCCTAATACCTCTACATTATTCTCTGAGGAGAATAATGTACATTGTGAATGGTGACAGTCCAACAGTAGCATGATGTGTTGCTGGCATTCGACCTCATCTGTGTTGCCTTCCTCTCTTTCTTCTTTGTAGCCCACCCCACATCTCATTCCTTGTCTCCTTCCCCTTCTGCTGCACAGTCTTCAATATAGTCATAGCAGTGTGTGTGTGTGTGTGTGTGTGTGTGTGTGTGTGTGTCAGCCTGTCTCCAGATGTTAGGGGGGCAGGAGGGCTGCAGATGGTCGTCATTCCCTTCTGACAGCGACAGGAAGAGAGAATTGAGAGAGAAGCAAAAAGAGGGAGAAGGAAATGGTGTGTGTGTGTGTGGGGGGGGGANGAGAGAGAGAGAGAGAGAGAGAGAGAGAGAGAGAGAGAGCAATAAAGTAGAGAGGCTTTTGTCATCTCAATAGTGACAGCATTGCTAAGACTTAAACTGCACTTAAAGGATGTTCTGTGTTGGAAAACTGATGGAGTGAAAGTAAATCAGAAATTTGCTGAGATGTTTTGACTCTTGTAACTCTGCTTTAACCTTCTTAAGAAAGATATATTAGTTTTCTTATGCTGTAAAAAAAGAGAAAGAGAGAGAGAGAGAGAGAGAAAGCCATGATATCAATATAGTATCAATAGGTGCAATTTGATCTGGATCTGGATTAGGATTAGGATCTGGTTGCTGTTCAGTAACAAACAGGGCAGAAACATGCAACAACCACAAATGTGTACCTGAGATCATGCTGATTCAGCAGATATAAATGGTTGCAACATGTCATTAATAGTTACAGAAAAATATGATGCTGATGTTGTTTTGTCCTCTTTAGGTCTGTATACCATTAGAACAAGATACGTTTTGTCCAGGCTTATTCAGCCTTGATGGAGGTATAAACTCGCTTGATAGATTTGATATTTTTGCAGATGAGAAATGTGGTATTTTGCATTTGACTGTAAAATTGATCAGAAAGAGAATCTACAGCTGGTTTCATACAGAGACAAACTCTGTCTCCTAACCCCGTATGACCCATATCTAATGTATTTTCCTTGCAAAGAAAAGATCAGATCTGGTCTATGTAGCATGAATTTTATTAGGAATCTTTCTTTTACTGTGTAATGTATCTTAGAGATGTCTACTTTTTCACAGGACCATCATCTTTGCACGGAAACATGCATGCTGTGCTGGAAATACATCTGCAATGACTTACATGTACTTTATGTGCTGTTTAAAATGACTTCTTGACTCGTTTCTTTCTGCATTCCTTTGAATGTTTATATACAGTATGTATAACCATGTGAATTACTTATTTAAATGGAAATTTAAATGGAAAAAAAAAACTGTCATTTAGCACAAAGGAAAACTGGCAAATGGAAAGAATCAATATAACTGGCAGAAAAGAATAAAATACAATCCAGAGAATTCTTTGATGTGAATGCTGGCTTTAGGGGATGGGGGCTGAGTGATACAGGATTGGGTAGAAAGAGGAAAAAAGAGGAATGGAAAGATAAAGAAAAGGTTAATGAGGAGTCTGACGCCCGGGGGAACCTTTCCCTGGTTCCACACCACACACACACACACACACACACACACACACACACACACACACACACACACCGTGTTAAAGTCACAGTAAAAACTGTTAACCACAGCACACCTCATCAACAGGCCAACAACACAGGAAGATGCTTCATTAACACACTTAAACATGCTAACAACACGGCAACAAGACAACAGACATATTCATAAAGTGACAATACAAATCTATCTATCTATCTATCTATCTATCTATCTATCTATCTATCTATCTATCTATCTATCTATCATCAGCAACAGTTCTAAAACCACAAAAAGTACTATTTAAAAAAATGATGGAATGTGCATCTGATGTTGTAGGAGAAAGATGCAGATGTATGACTGTCATGTCAATAATGTGCTGCTAAAAGAGAAAAGTATTTTTCCTCTATTTCTGCATTTAGGTGTTGAAGGTGTGGATGTTCTCACAAATGACATTATGTTATGCTGGACATATTATCGCAGCACATCTCAGCAGTAATTTGAGAGTTGTCCTTGTTCTACAAAACATCAGCACTCAGCAGGCCACATTCTAAGGCAGTGTGTGAATTTGTGTGCATGTGTGTGTGTGTGTGTGTGTGTGGTTATGTGTGTGTGTGTGTGTGTGTGTGGTTATGTGTGTGTGTGTGTGTGTGTGTTTTGGTGAGGGGCATGTGCTGTAATCTTTGACCAGCTGGAGTGAGGAGAGGTGATTTTTAGCATTGTGGTGCAAAGTGTTCATTGACATACACACACACACACACACACACACACACACACACACACACACACACACACTTTCAATGACTGCAGACTTTGCTCAAAGATTCATTGAGACAGGTGCAAAAGATGAAGCTGAATACTCATAAAAACAGGAAGCAAACAGATCCAAAAACTAAATCTCTTGATTGATTGTAATGAAAAACAATTCAGTAGCATAAATAAATAAGTCATAAATAAATGCTTTCTTGAGTGAGAACCAACAAACACTTAATCAAAAGCCTCTTAACGTGGGGAAAGCAGTGAGGTTATTATTACTTTTTGCATTATATTTATTTTAATAAAAAATCCTTAGAGACGTCTGAGCATGTACAGCTGGCAAGCCAGCAGAGATAGAATTATTGCAATATTTCCCCCCTTTAATAACAACGTTGGTGCTTTAGGCAGTAACTCGGCAAACAGAGAGACAGAAAATACAGAAAAACATAGCGAAAGTCAAATACATGTATGTGTCTGTGTCTGGAGGTCAGATGGAGAGTCTTCTAAACATCTTTAAAGGACTACTGTTGCTTTGTGGTATTCCGGTGTGGATGATTTGGTGTTTCAGATCATCAGATGTGACAGGAAATTCCGCAGCTGGAGCCCACAGCGACACTGAGGTCGTCTATTGCTGGCAAGTCACGGAGAGAGCAGAGGATTCGCACGCCGTGCATGAGGATGAGCGAAGAAAGACGCAGAAAGAGTCTGAGGAGAAAGAGTCCATGACAGCCAGTTGAAAGGTGGAAGAGCTTGAAAAGAAGGATGAAAAGTATGGTCTGTGTAATCCTTTAGAGGGCTTAGTGCTATCTTCTGCAGGGCTTTGGACATTTACACATGGTTCAGTGCACACACGCGTACACGCTTAAACACATACAGACTTATGAGATGAGCACGCACACACAGGCAGGATTATCCTTATCCAGTAATAATCACATCACATCTGATGCTCCTTTCATGACTTCTGGCAACATGCTTAATGGCTGTGGCTGTGGCTGTGGTTGCGTGTGTGTGTGTGTGCGCGTGTGTGTGTGTGTGTGCGCGTGTGCGTGTGTGTGTGTGTGTGTTCTGAGATAAAACAGCTTAATCCTGGTGAAATGGAACATCTTCTTTCTTTCATCCTTTCACCGCTCTTTCTTTTTTCACAACATTAAAGGACAATGTAATGCTTCTCAAGTCCAGTAATATAGGGGGAGGATGTAAAGAAAGAAAACCTGAGGGAAAATAAAGGGCAAAAGAGATGAAGAGATTAAAAAAGAGAGGAAAAGAAGGAAAGAATGTCACTTCCAGGTTATATCTTGTCTCTCTTGATTCTTTGTCTTTGTTGTATCCTCCGTTTCCCCATGTCTCTCTCTCTCTCTCTCTCTCTCCCTATAGAAAGTTGCGATAACATGTGTATCCAGTTACTGCATGGATTTTACAATGGGAGTCAAACAGCCAAACTTTAAATGAAAGGCAGAAACCTCCATAAAACACATACACTTGCACATAAGCACTTATACATTCTTACACACACACACGCACACACACACACACCACTAAATGTATACGGCCTTCATGAGACAGAAGCCTGGGCTACTGATGTGTTAGTCATTCCACAAACAGGAAATCCTGCAGGATTTCCCACAGATTTCCTCTCTGTTATGTGGTGGATACATGGTAGCTCAGGCTGCACCTCAAACATGTAAATTCATGGAGAAAAGCTGTTTTGTTGGAGGAAAAGTGAAAAAAAGTGAACAGGATCTGGACCAGACTAGAGATAATTGTGTCTTTTCATAGCAGGACCAAAACTTAAAAAACCACCCTTGTGTTCATTAAAGAGCAGCGGAACATCATTTTATGGAATATGTACGAAAATGACTTCTGGAGTGAATTATAGTGAAAGTAATCAAGTTTTCTCAAAAAGAACCATATCATGAATGATTTTTTTTTAATGTATCTGTATTCATAGTTGGTATAGAGAATGGATGGATGGATGGATGAGTATTCAGTTACATCCCTGGTGTGCACACATTACTAAGAATGGCCGTGGGATTCGGACCCCTGACCTGACTAGTGTTTGTGCCAAATCCGAGCCATGACCCGAAGAGCTTAATGAAACTTTATAGAATTGAGTAATCTTCAACAGATTTTGCTCTTGGTTTCATGAGATCATCAAAGCTCTTCATCCATTGAGTCATAGTCTCTTTCCCCTCTGATAAAGAGCACACTTCCCTCCCATCTCTGTTCAAAGAAACGACCTTTGAGAAGGCAGCGGAAAACTCCCCGTGGCAAGAGCATGTTTAGATCTAACTAATGCCTCTGAATCTGAATGTCCACTCTGATCAACAAGCAGAAACAGAACCAGACCACCAAAAGTCTCTGAGCATCTTAAAGGACCATACTGGTGGTTTTGCATGTTTGAGCCCAATGAATACAACCAGCATACATGTTACACTACCAACAAAACAGAAAATCATATTTTATTTTTTGTGTTATTTTGTCAAATCCCCTAATCTTTCAAAATCAAATGTTCAAGTGATACAACTACTTTAAAATTCAATGTTTCATTTGCTAACACCTGCACACAATTGTAGAAGGTACAGTCACTTTAATTTCTCTGTAAAAGTTGTCTTCTCCTGGCACTTTATTCCCTGGCGGACAAATACATTTTGGATTGGTTAATTTAAGTAACATTGACAAAAAAAATTATTACAGCATATTGTGGTTTGCTGTTGTGGATTATTTATCTCAGCCATGTGTTCAAGTCTCTACAATTTGATTTCTATAATGTACTGGAATGAACTGAAACCAATGGCAATCTGGAAGTTAGGTAAAATCATTCTAAAAGTTACCTCTCCACTAGTATGTCTAGTAGTATAGCAGCAAAGTATGGCACTAGCATGGCAGCAAAGTAACGTGTTGTATTTATTGGGATCAAACATGCAAAATTACTGGTGGGATTTAAGCCTTTGGTTTGATCCTTTAAGCCTCAGAAGCTTGGGAAGGAAACTTTCAAATTGTATATTTTTTTTTTTTTTTTTTTTTTTTACTAATGGCTGATTTCATGTTTAAAGCTGAAATATCAGCAATATTTATCTGAACTGATACAATTATATGAAGAATTCTATTGGACTTGCATTACTTTGCTTCTTATTCACAAAGAAGTTGGTTTTACAATCATTTATAGCCCATGTCTCATTGGAATAAATTGTAACTACACTGTAAAATATAATAAGTTGAGTTTACTTAAAAAAAATATGCAAACTCGTTGCCTCAAAAAAATTAAAGTAAATTCAGAAAAATTAAAGTAAACTCAGAAAAAATAATTAAAGTAAGCTTAGAACAATTAATTAAACTTAAGATGACTTAGATAAGGCAACTTATTTATTGTGAGTGTGCAGTACTTAAATTAATCAGTGAAGCTTACAAACTTTTTTAAAGTTAATGTAACTTAATTGCCATGCTTTGTGAACACTTAATTTTTTTTAGTTCTACTCACNTTTTTAAAGTTAATGTAACTTAATTGCCATGCTTTGTGAACACTTAATTTTTTTTAGTTCTACTCACTCATCATTTTTCAGATTCACTTAATTTCCTTGAAGTGAGAGAATTCTACTGTAACAATTCCAAAAACACTTAAGGATACATGTTAACTATATAATAGTTCCCTAAAAACAATGAATGATGAACACTAGTTGCATCGATTCAAGTGGCATTACAACATTTATTTAAAAAAAATGTAAATGCAGAAAATGAAATACTGATCTGGGCTGAACAATAAACAAATGATATTGCCATTAGCTGATTAATCCAATATTATAAGAGATATTATCCAATTAAAAATTTACATTTGCTTATTTTGTCATCAATGAAATAATGCCGTTTCTCCATACTTTGTTTTTGTTATGTATTTCAAAACTAATTTTAATTTTAAATACTGTGATCTTTATAAGGTAAGTTATGCTACTGTAAT